>JANAVB010008399.1:3443599-3526964 GCA_029216955.1 Iris pallida
AGGAATGCATTACATACATTTAATGCAATTAAGTCCTTATGAATGCAATTAATACATGCAATGCATTTAAGTCCATAAGCATGTAATGTATTATTTATATATACATTTTTCTTGCTGCAATTCTTTTGCCGCAAGGATTGAGCTAATGGCTCATTTAATATTGGAGCCGCATAAGGAAGTTATGGGTGCATGTTGCATGCATTATTATTTAATGCATATTAGCATTAGTCTTTGCTTGCAATCCGCATGATAAATATTTCCTGCATGTATTTAGCAAGGAATATTATATTCCTTTCTCTTGCTTGCATCCGCATAAAATTATTGCTTGCATCCGCATGGCCTTGGCCAGTTGGCACTTGCCTGGCCACATTTGGGTAAAGCATTAATTGCCCATAGTTGGCCACCGGAATATAGATGTTGGTAGCAACTTGCATTAATTATTTGCCATAGCAAGCTTCCATTTCTTAGCCGCATATGCAACAATTGCATGCGGCTTACTTTCCTTGCTACATTAATTCTAGCCGCATGGCCTCTTCCTACTTGCTGGCAGCATGGCCATTGTACTTTTGGACTTTGAATTTAATATTGGATCGCATGGCTTTTATTGAGCTGCATGTACTTGCAGGATATATATTTTTTTTATATATATATGTCATCATTGCTTGGCCACGTGAACCAATATTTAAATGGTTCACGTGAACCTTTTCTTATTGCATTAATTGTGGGGGGTCCCACATAGCTTCCTTTAGTTGACTTGCTTGCTGAAGTGGGAGTTTGCATTTAATGAGGGTCCCACTGTCTTTTATCTTATTTGATTTTATGGCCTATTTATTGTTTCCTGGCCGCATGGATGGTCTTCTACTTTCTTGGCCGCATGGGGTCCCTTCCCACTCTTGGCCGCATGCACAATTGTATGCTAGCCGCATATGGCTTGCTGGCCTTAAATGCTTGACTGATTTCATTTAAATAATTTCGGAGCCGCATGGGTGGCCTCCCACTCTCTTTGACCGCATGTTTGTTCTCCCACTTTTGGACCGCATGGGTCCCACTTTGATTGTTTAAATGTTTTATTTGCCTGAATTGTGGTCAGAATTTCTTCCCACTCCCAACATGAAAGTTGTAGAGTTTCTCCTTGGCTTCAAGAATATATATATTATAAATATATTATTATTTAATTGTGCAAGTTTCTTCCTTCTTGATAAATGACATGACTCGACAATGACCCGTAGTGGTGCACTCTTGAAATAAACTTGACATGATGAACTTGCCATGATAATTGACAGTGATAACTTGACATGATAATTCTTGATAGTGGCCCGTCATGGCGCACTCTTGATAAGTAATAATGATAATGATAGTGGCCCGTCGTGGCGCTCTCTTGATATGTAATAATGATAATGATAGTGGCCCGTCGTGGCGCACTCCTGACAAGAATTAATTAGTATCCTGACACCGTGGGTGTTGTATTGAATGTGCTTGTATAAGCTACCGTCTAGTCTTGCATCATGTCTAGGACATGAATTCCTGATTTTCCACGGTCAGGGAGTCATATTAAATCGGGCTAGGCTAATGACTAGAATAAACAAGAAGTTCATAAGAGATTTCCCAGTTACAGGCAATCCCGTTATCTGGGCATGCATGTGGACTTGTAGCCTGCCGACGAGTAGGGCACATTTCTAGCACACTGTCATGTGTTGCACCCTTATTGTACTAAATGTCGCCTGGATAACCTGGATGGTCTGCAGGACTTGTGGCTGTGGAATAATCTCATTGCATATGGCTAGTAACTAGGACTGTGATAACCCTAGTTAGTTAAAGTATCAAGCCGTACTTATTGCTTGGCCGTGAATGTTGGATGGAGTTTACTCAGTCTAGTCTCGTCTTTATCTTGTACATGATTGTTACATGTCCTGATTTCTTATTTTATCCTGCCGATAAATGGTAGGAGAAACCAAGTTCTGTTCAGACGAAGGATTACAACCCCGGTCCTTGTTTGGTTTACGGGTTGTAACCTGGTTATCTGAATAGTCCCATGGTTATCTCATCGTATATCACCTTCCCAGTTCTATTTATTTAACATGTTCTCCAGTTTACTTTATGTCAAATGATGATTTACTTACTGTCTCCCTATGTTCGGGATAAGTGCATTGGTACTGCACGAATCTCGATCCTCCCTAACTTATTGCTTTCTCTCCCTGTTGATTGCCTATGATTGCTGGTTTTAAGTTCATAGTTCGGCCTCCTTTGTGGTACTTGCTATTTGGGGTCTGACCCCACTGGTTTTGCATGGCCAGGTTCTGATAGAAGAGCCCGAAGGATCTACCGCACCATCTACTCGACGGTGACCAGCCGGAGCACCAGAGTGCCTCAGTGGGTTTCTTCTTCATTCTCCCACTGATATGGAAATTCTCCTCTTGTATCGTTTAGCCCCGAGCACGTGTTTAGCTCGTAGTTTTGGTATTTTCCTTGATATTGTAGCCTACAGGCATAAACATGATATGTGTATTCTAGACTATAGCTAGTCCTTATCATGTACGACTAATACTCTAGCCAGTCATCAGTTTTGTGGTACTGGCTCCATGATCATTCATGTATATATGGTTCGGGACGCCTTACTATTGTATGTATGATGATCGTACTCTTTGCTCTTGTATAATTTCCTGTGATTGAGATACCTAGGAATGTTAAACCATAGGATTGACTGATGGCTTGTAGAGTAACCCCTATGTCTTGACAGCTTATACGTGATTTCAGAGTATTAACGTACTTTGGGATTACGTAGCTGGCTATGTCTGCCACCTTCTCCAGTATTCTGGTTCTGGGGCGTGACAGCTGCCGACCCTCCCCTTTTTTTTTCAAAACGAAAAAAAAAACCCTAATTTGCTGAGAGAGATTATGTGGACGGTTATTGAAGACGGATGGACGTCAAATGCTTTATTTGCACCATTTGTTCCTAGATTACGCCCTCCGGAATTACAAAATGCTTTATTTGTTTTTTCGTTCTCGATCTACAAATTATGATCTACATGCGCGCGCCGGTTGGCCACGTTAACAGCGCATTCGTAAGGTCTCTGTTGAAGACTTTACATAAAGACGACGACGACGAAGCCGACGAAGACGACGACGACGACGAATCACAGTTGAAGCCGCCATGGATTCGATCAGTGGTAAACTGACAGCAGAAGAGATGAAGGCCTTGGTTGATGATATTTTATCAAAGAGATTAACCGCGACAACCCCACAGTGTTGATCCATACTGATGTGGATCCGTCACCCTACAAAATGGGAAAGCTGGACAACCTGTGGACGAAGTTGGAAGGAACGTCTAACTACTTGAAATGGTCACGACAGGCAATGCGGACGCTGAAGGGACGAGGCTTGGTTGGCTACGTCCATGGCCAAACCAAGACGCCAGATGATCCCTCCTCAAAGGAGTTTGCTATTTGGAAAATTATCAACAATGTTGTGGCTGGATGGTTGACAGCCTCCTTGACCGACCAGGTATCGGACAACGTAGAGGCGATGGAGGCTGCTGCTGATATATGGCGGACTTTGAAGGATATGTACTCAGGCTCAGGCAATCCTATGCGGGTCTTCCAACTGCAGGATGAACTTGATAGGGTAGCCCAGGACGACCGTACCATCTCTGAGTATGCAGCACTGTTGAAGAAGTACTGGTGTGATCTGGATCACTATGATCCTCTTGGGATGGAAGATGCACAAGTCGAACCAGCATTTACGAAACATTTCCAAAAGTTCTTGGATTATATTTCGCGGCAACGGATGATTAAGTTCTTGAAGGGTCTTTGTAGGAACCCTGGGGGGGTGAATAGGGTCCAGCTAACTAATCAAGCACTTAGCACAAGCTAATGGACAATTTAAAAATATAAGTGCAAGAGAAGAAGCAATAACAATACCGACACAAGATATATCCTGGTATCCTCCCAAGAGGCACTCCAGTCCCGGAACTCTCTCCGGCTTTAATCCACTATTTGAGTAAATAGTTACACACGAGTTTGGATCCGAAGAACTCGCCAACTTCAACACGAGTTTGGATCCGAAGAACTCGTCAACTTCAACACACAAAGCTTTAATCCGAAGGGCTCTCCGACTTCACACCGAGAGTTTGGATACGAAGACTCTCCAACTTCAACCTTTCACAATAGGTTTTGATCTCCTTACAATAGGATGAAGATCTTACTTTTCAACTCAATAACTCTAACACAATTTGTGGATGGCAAATGAAAGCTTTGTAGAGTTGTTTGTGGATAGGCTTTGGTGGTTTAGAAATTTTTAGGCTCAAAGCATCAACCTTGAATGAAGGGGTTCAATGCTATTTATAACCAAAGCATTGAAAAGAGCTCAAAGGCAAATTTTCAGACAGCGACTGGTATACCGTCGGTATGGACCGGTATACCGTCGGTATGCCGGTCTGGAATTACAACGGCTAGAAATATAGCCGTTGGGATCATTAAATGCTCGAAATCCGACCGTTAGAATTTCAACGTTACTGAACCGGTATACCGTCGGTATGAACCGGTATACCGTCGGTATGCCGATTTTGTAGACAGAAAACTTTCTGTGAACAAAATCGGTATACCGTCGGTATAGACCGGTATATCGACGGTATACCGTCGGTATGCCGGTTTTCATCCGAAAATGATCCTGGGCTAGTTTCTACCCTAGCTTTCGATTTTGCCATCCATTTCTTGTGTTTACAATTATTCCTAAGACTCATTACAGACTCCAGATATACTGTAGCAGGTGCAGGCTTCTTCAGAGTCTTGAAATGATTATGGCATGGCTTGGCTTCTTCCTTTGATAGGTGCTGGCTTTTTTCCTTGGCGGTAGCCGTCCAAAGATATCCGGTTTGCGAAAACTGAATACCTTTCGGAGGCTTCGCCCCCGAACCCCCGACGAGGGGCGCTGCCCCCTCGACCCCCGTCCGCTGACCGGGCAGCGGAATCCCCGAGTGCGTGGCTCCGGAGATGTCGTCGGGTGGTTCAGAGAAATCTTGTGGGATCCATCGTCTTTGGCCCACCATGATTTCTTCATTGCATATGTCCACATTGATCTTGCTTATTGCTTTTCTGCATATACATGTTAGACGAACAAAGCAATATACATAGTAGCAAGTATGATAAGTTTAATGCACAATTGGACAATACTGAGTTTAAGTATAAGTGCTAAGGTGATAGCATAAATGTTAGTGATATCATAATGATTAAACTTAATTGAATGACAACAATCAAAAACATAGTTTTGATTTTGGCAACCCGATTAAATTTAAGATAGATAAGCTCATATCACTAATATATAAACCAATAGGCACATATCACCAAAGGTATAAGTATAAGTAGAAATGCTATAGCGATAGTATGAAGATTAGTGATAATGAAATGCTAAACTTAACATATTAACCATATTCAAAAACATGATACAAACATTGGGCTAACAGTCTTAACCATGTGTTTGAGCATAGAAGGAATGTACTCCTAGCACAGCCTATGCTTCCAACCTTAGAAGAAGCCATAGCTGTCATGGCACAAGAAGAGGCTCGATTGAAGTTGATGTCCAACAAGAGCTATTTCCAGAGGGAGCAGCCGCTGTTGACAAGTCTGCCCTTGCCGCCTTCAATCAGCCTCCCTCTGTGGCCGGTGTTTGCCACAACTGTGGTGACTCAGGACATTACATCAGATTTTGTCCAAAACTCCTGCAAAGTCAGTCGAGTGATCGTGGACGGGGCCGCGGAGGACGTCGAGGTGGTAGAGACGGTTATGCTAGTAGAAGGAGAAATTATTCTGGAGGACACAAAGCTAATCTGGCGGAGGAAGGGGGAGAAAATCACATGGCTGAGTTAACCCCTCTTGAGAAGGAGTTCCTCGCGAGGTTACGCAGCACGAAGTTGGGTTCGGACGGCAGTCATGTGACGTCATCTACCTCGGAGGATCACATCACTTGCTTTGTCCAAACCAGCACAGGTATTCCTGCGCGTGCTCTTGCAGCAGCTGTCCACCAACCAGGTTGGATTATGGACTCTGGGGCATCTCGCCATGTCACGGGGTCCCGCGGTGAGTTCCAGGATTATACTCACCTACCGACGCCGGAGAGCATTCAGACTGCTGATGGTAACTCCAGCCCTGTCATGGGTAAAGGCACTGTCGCATGCACCCCTTCTCTCACTCTCACCAATGTCTTACATGCTCCGTCTTTTCCTGTCAATCTTCTTTCTATTAGTGCCATTATTCTTGATCTTAACTGTACTGTTTTCTTTGACATTCCTACGGTGACTTTTCAGGAAAAGGGGATAGGACGACGACTAGGGACTGGCACATGGCATAAGGGACTGTGGTACTTGGACAGGACTGGACTGGACAAAGCATTGGCATCTCTGGTAGCAGATACACCACCGGAAGATTCACGGCGCAGTGTAGAAGATGAATTGCTACTCCACCACCATCGTGTCGGTCATTCTTCTTTTAAAATTATTAGTCGAATGTATCCGTCCTTATACCAAAGGGCTAATAAAGAGAAGTTGTTTTGTAATGCATGTGAGTTGGGTAAACATACCAGAAGCACGTATGTGAGTTCAGGAAGTAGAAGTTCAGCTGCATTTGATATGATACATTCGGACGTATGGGGCCCTTGTCCTACAACCGGTAGTAACGGTTTTCGATGATTCGTCACTTTTATTGATTGTTATACTCGCGTGACATGGGTCTATCCTTATGAAGAATAAAGTGATGTCTTTGAGGCGTTTCGAGACTTTCATCGTCGGATAGAAACACAATATGACACTAAAATTAAGTGCTTACGGTCTGACAATGGGACGGAGTATACAAATAAGAAGGTTGCTGAGTATTTATCCACTCATGGAATACTACACCAAACTTCATGTGCCTATACACCGGCACAAAATGGTGTGGCCGAACGGAAGAACAGACACCTGCTGGAGATCGCACGGACGATGATGCTGGCTATGAATGTCCCGAAATACTTATGGGGGCAGGCGGTGTTAACGGCCTCTTATCTCATCAACAGAATGCCATCTCAGGTATTGGACTGGAAGACACCGTTGGAGATGCTTACTGGTGCAACCACGTACACTGTTCCACCGAAAGTATTTGGGTGTGTATGTTTTGTCCAAGATAATAGGCCAGGAGTTGACAAACTGGATCCTAGAGCGGTTAAATGTGTCTTTGTCGGGTACACGGCAACTCAGAATGGATACGCATGTTGGAGCCCAGTTGAGCGGAAGATGTTTCTAAGCATGGACGTTACATTCAGAGAACTGGAACCATATTATGGTTCGGATGACGGTTCAGCGTTTGGTGACACCCCTAACACAGAGGGTGTTAAATGTGAGGGGGAGAAAATAAGTCCATTGTGGTGGTCGGATCGGTCCCATGCCTGGTCGTGAAAAACTGGACGAAAGGGGAAGAAAGCAGTGACTCCGATACAGAAGATGAAGAAGATACATATGTTAAACAGGGGGAGCAGCAGACAATGTAAAAGGAGCTCCAAGTCTACAGAAGGAGACAGCAGAAGTCCAGTACTGGGCCTGTACCGCGCCCTGTACCTACTGTACCAAGTCCCTCGTCTACTCCTGCTCCAACTCTTGAAGATGTTGCCCCCGCACTGAATCAATCTGATTCTTATGCGGATCTCTCTGACTCTGATGGTATGATCTCTCCACCACCTATTGCTCCCTTAAGGAAATCTTCTCGCATCAATGCGGGTAAGGCTCCTAGTCGTTTTGATGATTATGAACATGATATTGCCAACTACCTGTCTTATTCTAACATTTCTTCGAATTATCGAACCTTCATTGCATCATTAGACTCTACTTTGTTGCCCAAATGTTGGCAGAAAGCAAAGAAAGATCCAAGATGAAAAGCTGCAATGATGGAAGAACTTGGGGCACTGGAGAAAAATAAGACGTAGGAGCTGGTTCCATTACCCAAAGGGAAGAAAACTGTGGGATGCAAATGGGTGTACACAGTAAAGGAGACGTCAGAAGAAAAAGTGGAACGATACAAGGCAAGGTTGGTTGCAAAAGGATACACACAATCATATGGCATCGACTATGATGAGACGTTTGCTCCAGTAGCGAAAATGAGCACCGTAAGAACTCTGGTCTCCATTGCAGCAAACTATGGGTGGAAGCTATACCAGTTAGATGTGAAGAATGCCTTTCTCCATGGGGACCTACAAGAAGAAGTGTCGGAGTTGCTGTGGGTGAAAGCGTTGCTGACAGAGTTGAAGCTGGACAAGGGAGCACCGTTACGTCATCTGAGCGATAGTCAAGCTGCAATAAGTATAGCTAACAATCCAGTTCAGCACGACAGAACGAAGCACATCGAGATCGATCGATTCTTCATCAAAGAGAAGCTGGAACAAGGGATACTGAAGATTGATCATGTTTGCTCAGAAGAACAAGTGGCAGACTGTCTGACTAAGGGTCTTAGTTCATTAAGTCTGTCGAAGCTATGTAACAAGATGGGAATGATTAATATCTATCGCCCATCTCGAGGGGGAGTGTTGAGAACTAATAAGGGACTTAGTCCCACATTGGAAAATGTAGTATGAAGAGGAACTAGACTCCCTATAAGTAGTGGAGTAGCCAATCAATAAAACATACAACAATTATTCTCTCTCTCTCTCTCTCTCTCTCTCTCTCTCTATATATATATATATATATATATATATATATATATATATATATGGAAGAAGGTAATTGTATTGATAAAATGCTAGGTACATCTCATCCCCTTTAGGTGGGAGTCAAATTAGGGATACCCTTTTACATCAAACTCAATGTTATGAAGAAGTCCAGTAGGAGAGGTATTGAGCCCGGCAAAGGTCTTGTTGTTTCTTTCCTTCCAGATATGCCACACTACCGAAACCAGACGGGTACAAGCCTCCTTGAACGAAAACAAACCTACATGAGCCATAGGCTCATATTCCTACATGAACCAAAGGTGAGAAAAGTAATGTGTAATATATATATATATATATATATATATATATATATATATATATATATATATATGCAGATGACCTCTAGCCTAGTGGTTAAGAGAGATGCATGCGGTCCGAGTGGTCAGGAGTTCGAATCCCAGTGGGAGCGATTCCAGAAACAATTTATCTGGTTCCAATATATATATATATATATATATATATATAGTAAACGGGATATGAGCCATAGGCTCATATTCTATATGAGCCATGCACATGTGGATCAATAGGAATGGACTCCTACATCCCATGTGCAAGTGTACACTCCATTGTCATTGGTCCACGTGAGCATTGGCTCATGTACGAATATGAGTCTATGGCTCATATCCCGTTTACCCATATATATATATATATATATATATATATATATATATATTACACATTACTCGTAGAGATCGTATAATATATAGATGGAATAGGATTTATCTTACCGGTTATAGAGAGAGATCTCCAAATTGAGAGACAGAGAAATTTCAGAAACACATTAAAGATCGAAACTTGTTGAGATAGTTCGTTTAAAAGATGAGAGAGAGAGAGAGAGAGAGAGAGAGAGAGAGAGAGAGAGAGAAGCCTACAATATAAAAGATGATAGTATAAGCATGTTACCTTGAATACTCTTGTCTTCAATATATCCGAATGAATGCGGGAAACACCATCAATAGCATGACAACAAACAAGGGAAAGATTCGCCATCCTAATACTCTGCAAAAAATAGATTCAGTAACTAAAGTTCACTACTGCATTGACTTTAAGGAAATCTTCAGAAAGTCATAACAAGCAAAGAATTCAATTCATCTAGCATATATAGTTCCAGCAATTCCGTGCACCTTTAGTAAGTTAGAAAAATGAAAAATACTAAGAACAGCACGAGGACAAAATATATCAGACAAATATATACTAAGAACAGCACCTTTAGTTTAACATCCCTATATTATCATTTAACACCCCGACAACATCCCACAAATGTGCTCGTTGCTTTTATTCTATCTTTAATGTATTGCCAGCTTGCTGCTCATCCATCTCAATATTCTCATTTTAGGCACTCTTTGTTGTTTGAACTTTGAACATAACACATGACCTACAAAACATGGACACACAAACATGCTTAAGTAAAAAAATTCATGGTCTATGTCAATACATTATAGTTTTTAAAATATCAAAACATGTGGCTTTTTAGTAGATAATTAACTATGTGAACATAACAAGTACCTCCTGACTGTTCCTTTACCAACTAACACTAGTGCTGGTACTTTTGGCACTCTGGGCAGCCCGGGGGTTGGGGTCCCTCCCCTTGAGCCAGTAGATTGTCCAAGGAAATTTCCTATGTGTCTACTGCTGGGGGATGACATTAGCTGACTCAAGTCTTCTACTTAAGAAAGTAGTCATCTAGTAGTCTAACCTACAATAGATATGGGTACATGCCTTCGTTTAATGTAGTGCCCCGTCCCGCTCAGTCAATCGGAGGAATCGAAACGCCGACGGCGTTCGGACTTAGCCTTGCAACGGCTACTCGGAGACATCGGTCGGTCGAGGCGACCGCTCGCTCAGGTGGGATAGTTTCGGTGAACTTGCCTCATCTTTGCCTTCACATAATAAAACGCATGTTTTCAACTTGCACAAGTAGGCTTAATAATAAAAGAGATGAATCCACATAGCTAAAGGGAATAATCCCGACGGGTCGAATGGAGTTAGAATATGGAAAGGTCCAACGGTCGGCATAGAGTCGGTGCACGGCGTGCTTTGAAAATGACACTCGATCCTTCGTCCCGTGGCTTGGGAGAAGGAAAGTTGGTTTGAGTTGTCGAAGTTATGAACGTAGCCTAAGTCATAGGCGTCGTCCGCATAAATGCTTCATAAAGCATGCACGGTCCTATCGTCCAAGGCTTGGCATAGCCTTGGCTCGTCCCATGAGTTAAGTTGCGTCGCACGGCTGCTGGCGTAAGTCTAGGCGTCCAAATGACTTGGTCGTTCAGAAGTCGAACGCATGCGCGGCACGTTTCCGCAATGCGAGGCTTGACGCAGCCTTTTGCTCGTCGAGTCGTTGTGCGTTTAAGTAAGGCAAGTTATGTTAGGCTATCGGAGTGGTAGCAAGCACGATCCTACGAGTCTACGGTTGGGTATAACCACATAGTCTTACGGTCTCAAGGCCCGTCATATAAAGTATGACTTGGGCGATAGCGTCGCGTAGATCGGAAGTCGGCTTAAGGCACGGTGCACGGACTTAGTGTCTAGGGCATGAACCACGGTTGATTGAATGAGTTTTGGAGAAAGGATTATTGAATAGGCATTGAGTTGAATGAAATGATATGGTAACATGGAAAGAATGCTCGCGACCGTGGGTCGTCGAGGGGTCTCAAATGATAGAAAGAATGCTCGCGACTGTGGGTCGTCGAGGGGTCTCAAATGATAGAAGGTTTGATATTGGTTTTGAAAGAGATGGTAACATTGGAAGAGAAATGACTGTGTGAGACGTCAGTTTGTGTCGAGTCTTGCATGGTCATTTGACAACTTGTCGATAAGGAGGAGTTTTCACGCGCGACAACCCTGGGCGCCATGGGACCGCGGCGTTCCGGAAGGAAACAGGTATAGCCGTAGCTGGACGAACCGCTCGGGTCATTCGGGAACTTTCAGCGGGGCTAGCTACTTGCGCTGAAAGGGTCGCCGAATGGCAAGGCTATAGTCCAGGATAGCTTGTGATGTTAGTGACCAATTCATATAGATGGGTCGGCACGGGCGGCAATCCGCGTGTGTGCCTTTAGATTGAGTCTAGTTGAATGTGTGTATGGTTGGAATACAATGTTTGGTCCTAAGATGTGGCATAAACATAGGCGACGTGCTTCGGCACGAGATGTGGCGTCGAGTTCTAAGTTGTCGGCATATAAGTTGCATAAGTGGGTTTGAGTTGTCTTGAGTTTAAGTCAGGAAACGCCGCAAGGCAAAGTCGGTCGAGTGACACTCCGTCCAGAAGTCTTGATTGGGTTAGTTGGTGATTGAAGTAGCAAGGGCCGCGAGGCGGCGTTATGGTGAAGTCACATTGAGTTGCGAGGCACGGCCTCAGTAAGGGTTTGAAGCACGGTCACACGGAAATGGAGCCTCATCGCGTAGTTGCGTCTCTGATTTTGGCCGAAAGGCAAGCACGACTTGATAGGTTAACGTTGTTGAGTTAACATTGAAATGTTACGAGCACGGGATGGTCTAAAGACACAAAATAGGCAAGGTGTCGGTCACAAAACTGATCCTAAGGCAAGAGTAGAAAGACAATCTAAAGTGACTATGTTGCACAAAGTAAATCAAACGTGTTGGGTTTGTATGGGTGGACGAGGAGCTCATTCCACCAGTACAGTTGAGTACTGACACCCACATAGTTTTCATGTGCAGGCACAGGTAGAAGCTCGTGGCGCGGAGCTCGCTTGGATGCGTCGAGGCACGGAGTTCCTTGGTGATTCGAAGCGTGCAGCCGCATGGAGTAAAGACTTATACAGTACATAATGTATGGACGTCGCCTTCCGAAGCTTCCGCTAGATCAAGACATGTATTGAGAGATGAGAGAGAGCTGAGTGACTTGTAAATGTGAGATGAGTGAGCTTGAGTGATTGTAATCTTGGCCTTGCGCCCCCAATGTAACCGTTGTTTCAATATCAATAAAGAGCTTATTTTGAATAACTTGTGTTTGTTCTAAATTTCTGCTGCTATTACTCAATGTCTCTGCTTTGGACTTCTGTGCGACGACCCCGTTGTAGCCGCTGGAATCGGCCGTTATGGAACCCGCCTTGCACGAGCGCAATCTAGGCTCGTGCGGCATCACGCCTTAGCGAGGACGATCGCTCCTACGGGAGCGGGGCGTGACATAATTGTATCAGAGCACGGCTTTACGTCCTTGGACTACCGATTGAATTCTTTAACTCGTTGTTTCCGCAAACTCTGTTGGTTCCGCAAGTTGATATCGTTGGTGCGCTCTCTCTCAATTGTCCCACGGGATGTCCATACATAAGTCTATCTATTTTGCAAATCGTAGGAGAACAGTTTTTGATAAAACAAAAAGATGGTTTGCGTAAGCACGGTTGGCTAAGTCGGGCTGGACATACACCAAAGTTGCGTCGACCTTAGAAAAGTCGAGTGCGGGAATTGAATTGTGTCGGACGAGAATGAGTTGAACTCAATTGAGTAAAGTGAGACGACTATCGATAGGGGTGCTATCGAGCGACGATAACGTCGATACGATATAGATGAGCGTGCTTGAAAATTGAGGAATGGTTCGAACGAAAAATTTGAAGAAGTCAATTTTGATTCGAATGATAGTTTTGAGGATTTGTTGAATGACTTCATCCCTGAGTGGTGTATGCGATAGCTTCAGGGATGTCGATTGATTGAATTTGAGGAATTGATGTCGTGAATGATTCGAAGGATAATAATCGAACTAGAATTTGAATGTCGAGGAGATTGTCCAGTCGGACGATAGCATCGTTCGCACGACTCAAAATTTGGTTGCAAAGGAAGATCGTCAGGTCACGCATATCGTCGATGGTATTGAGGCGTATCAAAGATCGCTATGCGATAACTCGGGGGTACTCTAACTCGGCGAATGACGATCGTGCAAGTGTTATTGTTCGGTTGGATGCTATAGTTAGGATTTTGATTGAGATGAATGTTGGATGAAAATGATCGTGTCTTGATGGTTACGTTGATAACCACAACGTCGACGATCTTGTCTTGCGCGAGTGCAACTCCAGCCTCGCACATGCGTCGCGTCGGATTTAGGGCGATTGTTCCGCGTGAGCACTGACATGGTGATTCATGTCGCGGGAATGATCGAACTCGGAAAATCAGGATGCGGCAACTTTGATTGTCTCGACTTGTCGGTTTGATGCGAAGGAAAATGTGAAGATGTTTAGACTTGCGATTGATGAATGAAATAAACTTGAGAATTGAGTAGGTCCAATCTGTGCATCGAGAATGAATTAGTCTAGACGCAAAACAAGAGTTACGTCCCGATGAGGATGATTATCCCGCGGGAGCGTGCATGGTGATTCGTGCCCACCGTGGATAATCTGACTCGCGTGAGATCGGGGCGCAACATATTGTTAAGTCAGACGACCTTGTGATCGATTACGTGAATTGGAATAGATGACTTCGGAAGTATGGAATGTGAAATTGTGGTTTAGCGATGAATTGTGTCGTAGCGTGCTTGACTTGGAGATTGATGGGCAGATTATGTCGAACGTGTGCGAAGAGATAGACTATGCGAAACGGTTCGATGAACGAGCGATATGTTCTTGTCGAGGATTGGTTGAACGTGAATTATCGTAGGATGGCTTTGCTGAACGACTCGGACCCCGTGCGACAATTATTGGGATGTGCGTAGGAAATCGATGCTTGATGTTTAGAAATCGGAGTGATACGAGCTTGGGTAGCAAACCCCCGTACTATCAACTTGGTTTGACCTGAGGATGGGGTCAGTGTTGATATCGTTGTTTGGGAACTGGGATTCCAATACTGACAATTGACTTTAGCCTAAAGAGATTGCCTAACGGCTAGGCGAGATGTCCATGTTGCGAGAGTTAGCATCGGTAGGATTGGTTTTCAGGATTGAGTGGATGGATCGATAGGTGGAATTGGATTCACTATCACAAGACTTGGTTGAAATGCATGCATAACGGGGATGCCTGGAATGTGTGCACGATCCAAACTAAGTGATACGCTGAATCAAGTGAGACTTGAGGAATGAGAAGTGTCGAGGATTTTGAGATCGTGAGTTTTGAAGAACGGATTGAGGGTAGCACGAGCGTGGCTCGGATTTGAGAAATGCATAGAGGAAATGTGCGCAAGAGTCGTTGAACATTCGAGTGATAAGTCGATGAGTAAGTGTACTCAGTTAGTTTCGAGGACGAAATTTTTTCTGAGTGGTGTATGATGTAGTGCCCCGTCCCGCTCAATCAATCGGAGGAATCGAAACGCCGACGGCATTCGGACTTAGCCTTGCAACGGCTACTCGGAGACATCGCTCGGTTGAGGCGACTGCTCGCTCAGGTGGGATAGTTTCGGTGAACTTGCCTCATCTTTGCCTTCACATAATAAAACGCATGTTTTCAACTTGCACAAGTAGGCTTAATAATAAAAGAGATGAATCCACATAGCTAAAGAGAATAATTTCGACGGATCGAATGGAGTTAGAATATGGAAAGGTCCAACGGTCGGCATAGAGTCGGTGCACGACGTGCTTTGAAAATGGCACTCGATCCTTCGTCCAGTGGCTTGGGAGAAGGAAAGTTGGTTTGAGTTGTCGAAGTTATGAACGTAGCCTAAGTCATAGGCGTCGCCCGCATAAATGCTTCATAAAGCATGCACGGTCCTATCGTCCAAGGCTTGGCATAGCCTTGGCTCGTCCCATGAGTTAAGTTGCGTCGCACGGCTGCTGGCGAAGTCTAGGCGCCCAAATGACTTGGTCGTTCAGAAGTCGAACGCATGCGCGGCACGTTTCCGCAATACGAGGCTTGACGCAGCCTTTTGCTCGTCGAGTCGTTGTGCGTTTAAGTAAGGCAAGTTATGTTAGGCTATCGGAGTGGTAGCAAGCACGATCCTACGAGTCTACGGTTGGGTATAACCACATAGTCTTACGGTCTCAAGGCCCGTCATATAAAGTATGACTTGGGCGATAGCGTCGCGTAGATCGGAAGTCGGCTTAAGGCACGGTGCACGAACTTAGTGTCTAGGACATGAACCACGGTTGATTGAATGAGTTTTGGACAAAGGATTATTGAATAGGCATTGAGTTGAATGAAATGATATGGTAACATGGAAAGAATGCTCGCGACCGTGGGTCGTCGAGGGGTCTCAAATGATATAAAGAATGCTCGCGACCGTGGGCCGTCGAGGGGTCTCAAATGATAGAAGGTTTGATATTGGTTTTGAAAGAGATGGTAACATTGGAAGAGAAATGACTGTGTGAGACGTCAGTTTGTGTCGAGTCTTGCATGGTCATTGGACAACTTGTCGACAAGGAAGAGTTTTCACGCGCGACAACCCTGGGCGCCATGGGACCGCGGCGTTCCGGAGGGAAACAGGTATAGCCGTAGCTGGACGAACCGCTCGGGTCATTCGGGAACTTTCAGCGGGGCTAGCTACTTGCGCTGAAAGGGTCGCCGAATGGCAAGGCTATAGTCCAGGATAGCTTGTGATATTAGTGATCAATTCATATAGATGGGTCGGCACGGACGGCAATTCGCGTGTGTGCCTTTGGATTGAGTCTAGTTGAATGTGTGTATGGTTGGAATACAATGTTTGGTCCTAAGATGTGGCATAAACATAGGCGACGTACTTCGGCACGAGATGTGGCGTCGAGTTCTAAGTTGTCGGCATATAAGTTGCATAAGTGGGTTTGAGTTGTCTTGAGTTTAAGTCAGGAAACGCCGCAAGGCAAAGTCGGTCGAGTGACACTCCGTCCAGAAGTCTTGATTGGGTCAGTTAGTGATTGAAGTAGCAAGGGCCGCGAGGCGGCGTTATGGTGAAGTCACATTGAGTTGCGAGGCACGGCCTCAGCAAGGGTTTGAAGCACGGTCACACGGAAATGGAGCCTCATCGCGTAGTTGCGTCTCTGATTTTGGCCGAAAGGCAAGCACGACTTGATAGGTTAACGTTGTTGAGTTAACATTAAAATGTTGCGAGCACGGGATGGTCTAAAGACACAAAATAGGCAAGGCGTCGGTCATAAAACTGATCCTAAGGCAAGAGTAGAAAGACAATCTAAAGTGACTACGTTGCACAAAGTAAATCAAACGTGTTGGGTTTGTATGGGTGGGCGAGGAGCTCATTCCACCAGTACAGTTGAGTACTGACACCCACATAGTTTTCATGTGCAGGCACAGGTAAAAGCTCGTGGCGCGGAGCTCGCTTGGATGCATCGAGGCACGGAGTTCCTTGGCGATTCGAAGCGTGCAGCCGCATGGAGTAAAGACTTATACGGGACATAATGTATGGACGTCGCCTTCCGAAGCTTCCGATGGATCAAGACATGTATTGAGAGATGAGAGAGAGCTGAGTGACTTGTAAATGTGAGATGAGTGAGCTTGAGTGATTGTAATCTTGGCCTTGCGTCCCCAATGTAACCGTTGTTTCAATATCAATAAAGAGCTTCTTTTGAATAACTTGTGTTTGTTCTAAATTTCTGCTGCTATTATTCAATGTCTCTGCTTGGGACTTCTGTGCGACGACCCCGTCGTAGCCGCTGGAATCGGCCGTTATGGAACCCGCCTTGCACGAGCGCAATCTAGGCTCGTGCGGCATCACGCCTTAGCGAGGACGATCGCTCCTACGGGAGCGGGGCGTGACATTTAACATAATAAAAAAAATTAATTTGACAAACAATAGGAATGTTTCAGGCATCACGCATTGGTGTCATGACTCACAAGGGCCCAAGTTGGATGATCACCTAACAGTTTCGTCTATTAGGTGGACTAGTTTTCTAGCCCATATAGCTTAATTAAGGTCCACGTAAAACAGATTTCAAATTTCTATCTAAAATTTATTAATAAAAGGACAATCCATCACTTCGTTGAGGGAATTTCACACCTCTTGTTTCTTCGTGAGCATAGCACAAACAAGGTAGTATTTAACAGAGAGCTCTAGTATCCATTTGCCAAAAATCTGAGGGTATTGAAACTAACTTATAATTTTGCTTGGAAGACAGCATAACACATCATGTTATCATAAGCTACACTTATGGTTCAGTTAATAATAAGTAATGGATACATACACACAATATGATCATAAGAGCACCTTTTTGTTTATTAGTAGTAAATTAGTAATAAAAGGAGCATTTTAGTCAACTGCGAAAGATTTGAATAAAGCCTTTTTTTATGTTACCATTGTTGCACTAAAGGACAGATGAGTATAGTTATTAATTAGTAATATGCACATAGTGAGCAAACAACACAGTAAACAATTGATAATAAATTTTCAAATCCAAGGTAATTACCAAAACATGAATATTTTTACCTTCACAGCTCCTTCTTCAACAATTGACATACGGGAGAGTCGATCATAATCAAGGCCAAAACGCTTTTTCAGCTCTTCAACGAACGAGAAGTTTATATCATATATTATCTAAAACAAGAGCATCAATATTTTAGCTAATATATTAGTGCATAGGTGCCTAACAAATATATATATCAAAGAAATGGCTAGAAAAAGAATACCATCGAACAGGAAAATTTCCAGTGTGTGAAGAAAGGACAAAGATGGTTAAAAAAGGGGAATAAAAAGAGGGAAAACACATTGAGTAATTCCGAGTAAGAAATGCAGTACAAAGTTTAACTTAGAAAATAATCTGTTCTTATCAACAGGTCAAGTGCATGCATTAAATACGATCTGGTAAAACATGAAGGGTTACAGACTACTGATGAAACACCATCTGGTATATCCACCTAGGTTGCATGATCATAAGGAAGAGCCCACAATCCACAACTATGCATACACAGAGACAACAATAACTAATCCATAAAAAAGGTACAATATAGCTTTAGCGTTTCTACCAGATAAAAAGGGAGGTAATAACTTATAATCAAGGAAAAGATGATAAGATTCAGGGCAACACACTTATATAGGGCAAACGAATAATAAATAAACACGATAGAGCACAGAATGCCAAGAATAAGAACTAACATCATCGAATTGTATCATACTAGGTATCCCCATGCCTCTGGCACTCCTTGACAATTAGCTTTTTGAAATTGCTTCTCATTTATATACATGTGTCATATTCCTAGCCATTTCTATCTTTTAATCTTGACACTTATCTTTTGTTGGGAAAGATCACTCTCTTTTAATCGTGACAATTCTATAGATGACACATACACGTGTCATTTCCTCGCCATCCGATTTACTCCTATCTTTTAATCTCGACCCTTCTTTATCCTTTTATCTTTTGTTGTGAAACACCGCTCTGTTTTATTATATAGATAGTCAGAGTGCTAGGGCAACTAGATATTAGCATATGCAAATTCTAAATGAGTAAGTACTTGAGATACCACGTGCAAGTAGACTACATAGTTATATTGGGGTTTCGTGCGAGTATTGCAGTTAATTTACATTACTGCATGTGCCACAGGTAGTTATAATGTAATATACAAGTTCTATATGACATTTTAGTTGTTTGAAGTTCGAAGATATCAGCCAAAGAACAGTATCTCATCCGGATTATGGATCAATATCCAACAGAACTGACATAAAATGTTCACTACCAATTGGTTATGACCCTACCTCAGATTAAAAAAAAAGGATTCCGTTGCCAACAACAACAAAGTTCCCAAATTTTTTGTGTCGGCTATTTGAATCCTTTTCTTCCATTCATATCTGTTAAAGACATGCTATATGTAACATAAAAATGTATCCTTCTTAGTTCTTACAGGCTCTCCCAAAAATGAACTCTAGTGACTTGGAGTAAAATATTCTGCAGCCCAATCCAATTTACTGCTCAATGCAGAGGAAGAAAATATGATTGGGAAACCAATACAAGAAGGTGGTCTCTTGCATTGAATAAACTGCAAAAAACTTTGAAAATTGCTAGATTAAATTAAGAGATATCTCAAGGCTCATTTATATTACTCCTGGACTGCATTCTTTTGGAATAAATACACATTTTGAAAACTAACAAATCAAATATTCTAACTGCATAATGCAATTCATTCATTGTAAAGTAGGATGACACACTAATGATGCTTAACCTGATAGTTGATGTACAATGTTCTAAAATACATACGATACATAATTAGCATTATCATCAATAACATCAAACTATAACACTTAATAATAGGATGATATCATATAACTTCCACAATCAGGAAGCTATGCAACAAAATATTACAAAATAATGTTCTCTGAGAAAGTGAACACTAATTGAAACATTATCAAAAGTTAATACAAGGAAAGGCATATCCTTTATAAATTCAAACATAATTTTAACCAGTTATCCATAGCTACAGAATAATAGCGTTAGCAGGAAATCCTTTGATACGTACTTGTAAATGTCTTGGAAGAAGGCTGCTGAGGAGGTCAACTGGAATTTTTTCTAGTCCACCAGGAACCACAGTGTGAACAGTAAAGGAAAATATTTTACGTACAATGTCCCAAGCGTTGTGCCAATTGACAAGTTCTTCATCAACAAGAATCCTCATAACCTCAGGAATTGCAAGGGAGGGGTGAGTATCATTTAACTGCAAGGCCACCTGAAAGATACTGGCACTAAAAGTTGAAGTTAACAAATAATACGAAAGGTGTAGGCCGTGCAAGACCCAAACTTCAACAACTGTGTGAATCATACATAACAATTGTATCAAAACAAACAACCTTCTCAGGAAATTGATCGAAGTTGCGGTGTGAATCTTTGAACCTCCTAATAATGTCTTGCACTGAGGCTGAGACGAAAAAGTACTGTTGCTTCAACCTAAGTTCCTTCCCCTATGAAGTAAACACATAACCAAGAAGTTCAATAGAAAAACAAGTAACTAAATAATGCATCAGAAACACAGTAAAAGAGCAAATCATTACGCATAGTCCTAAAAACTGTGTCCGTTCTTTAATAGTACATACTACATACTAGAACAGTTCCATTTTCAAATACATGATTCATTTATTTGACTTTATGGATTAGGAAGATATTACCAGAAACAGACTGAAGAGCATTAGTATTATCTACCAATTACAATGACTAGCCTTTATCCCAAATTTTGGTATCGCCACAACAAATACGCTTCTTCCTTTTTCCTCTATTAAGGGTCATTTCCTCTCTAACATGAACAACTATCTATCAATTCATTTAGCTAAATGTTAGAAGACCTTAATAGTATGACATAAGATGGTCTTCTTTTTGCAAGGAAAGATGATATCTTCCATTTGTTTCCTCTTTGTCACATCTTGACTTGTGCTCATATCTACCTTTGTTCTTCATCTTTGTTATCCCCACACGTCTAAATGTGTCTTGCAGGCATTTTGTTGTTACATTATAACCCTATATCACTCTTCCCACATCCTCTCACTTCAGTATTGCCCATCCCTTCCATCCTAGGTCTCAGACCCTTCCCATGTATCCAGGATTCGGCAGTGCCTCCCTTTTCCTTTGTCAACCATGGATCATCTTAATATTCTTATGAAATAGAATGTGAAGCCCTCGTGGGTAAAGGCATATATTTGGATTTACAACCTGGTTTTTATCAATTACATGAAGATCTCTTCCCACATGAAACAATATAATCCACCTGTTTCTCCTTACTATATACTTTCTCACATAGGTGCCCACTCAAATGGGCCCAAAACATTAGAAGAAATGAGAAACATTTACTAGAATTAGTTGCACAGTAATATTCTTTTGAGAAGATACGGTTAACCGACTGAACTGACCGTTGGTTCCCTACCAAGGATCAGTTGGTTAGGTTATGAACTTTTAAATTTTTTATAAGTCGGGTCAGTTACGATTTCCAACTTGAATCAACCGACAATTAACCGACCGACCTGAATACCTAGTAGAAATTATTTTAATTATTTTATATTCGTTAGTTATACATGTATATGTTCTATATTAAGGAAAATATGACAATGGGGAGCTTGGATAGTTACATTTCAGCCCAACTTTTTAATAACTTAAGTCTTGTAAAGTGGAATTTAAGCCTAGAAAGATTCATAATTAAAATCTTATGTCAAAATGACATGCTAAATTGATTTGGTCCTAGTAAAATATAGTTATTTCATGAGATTTTAGTCCATCGGTTATTAACCAAATTAACCGAACAACCCACAAGTCTAGTCGGTTAACTGAACCGAGGTGTTTTGTGTGTGTGTGTTGTGTGTGTGTGTGTGTGTGTGTGTGTGTGTGGTGTGTGTGGGGGGGGGGGGGGGGGGGGGGGGGGGGGGGGGGGGGGTTCTTTAGGTCAGTTCGGTTGGCAAAATTGCACATCCAGTCGGTTAACCCACGTTGTACACTCCTAGCCAAAAATCACTTCTAAGAAAAACTCATTCTAACAAACAAGTCCCACCCTGAATGCTATTACTACTACATATCATTACAAATTCAGGTTCAGGGTGCAGGCCTCATTAAGTGCATGTTACAAATTCATGGGGCTGGTGTCATCCAAATTATTCAAAAAAAAAAAACAAGTGTGATAGTACCTCATAACCAATTCATATCTCAAATGCCCTCACCCTAACAATCATTTCATGCATATGGATGCTTGAAGCACAAATGCTGGGTCCAAAATGCATTCTTTTGTGCAGTAACAACCCTATCATTAGATTCAATGACCTGTTCTCAACTTTCATAATGAAATTCATTGTTTAAAAATCGCTTGTAAGTTAATTATGTAATTGATGACAATCCTCTAATGATGAGATCTAAATGGATTATAAGCACATAACAACTTAAGTTTGGCCCATTTATATACATTTTTTTTCCAGTTAATCAAAATTATCTCCTAGATGAGTTTTCTAATAAAGTATTGCCTGCACTGGGGTACATAGGTCTACGTAGTGTTTTAAAGAATAAGTTGCTAAAGATGGACTTGAACTTGTCACGTAAGTTGTATGTTAATTCCTGAATTCCCTTTTTGAGAATAAGGGCCGGTTTTTACTATCCTCTTGGTTTCGAAACCAGGATACCTCCCCTTCCCCTACCAAAGGCCTCAAACATTGAGTTGCTCAACTTTGGTGTTAAATAAATTTATTTAGGTGAAGTACACGCAAAAGATGGATGGGTAGATGTATGTAGGGATGGACGTATTGTGCATTATGTTTTCTGAAAAGAGCATGCATTACATTGCAGAAACAGAGAAAAAGCAAACCTGATAAGAGCGATCATCAGGATATAAAATACTGCTAATTGTTTCAGCTCTCTGCCTGTTGATAACTGCATTTATATAGTCTCCAGTGTCAAAAGATTCCTGAAAGAAAAATTCAACTGTAAGAATTTTGCTAATGTAGGACATAGATATAACAATATATTATATTAGAGCTTCCTTTAATCCATCTTCGGACGGAGACTAGGATAGTAGAGGCCAAGACAGTAACCAAGAAGAAACAGCCTAGAAATATGAAAAGAATTTAGATAGCTCGATATCTGAGAAGAATTCTTGCACTACACTAGTTGCTGAAAATAACTTCATCCAATCTTCCGTTAAAGTTTATACAGGGCCGGCCATGAGGTCACGGGGTGCGAGGCAAACTTTCAAAATGGGGCCCTCATACATTATGTGGAAAAAAATTAAGAAACTAAAATAAAAGTAAATATAACAAAAAAATATTGTTACCACCAGGAATTGAACTAAAGACCTCTAGTATAGAAGTCTAACATGATAACCACTACACAACAACTATTTTGTGTTAGGGGTGGTCCATGGTACATACTAGTTCTATTTTAGATACGTCCATGTTGGTGCCCCTTCAATCTTTGGGCCCTGGGCCGTCGCCCAACCTGCCATGGGCTAGTGCCGGCTCTGAGTTTATACAAAAAGGAAGTCGTGCAAAGGAATAGACAACCAAGAAAGGTGCAATATAGGCCAGAGAAGAAGAAAGAACAAATAAAGACGCTATGGCTACTTACAGTGATAATACACATCACTAAAGTGCCCTCGTTGGCTTAGCTTTGCTCAACCTTGTCTAACTTTATTTCTGAATCATCTTTGCACTCACGCACATGACCCTGAATAAACATTGAACCCTACTAGAAAGTCTTTTGAAGCCTACCAGCAAGTCCATCATGAAAAAGTCAAATAGAGGGGAGAATTGGCAGTGAAATGACCCTTATGAATGTATAAACATGAGCATAGACGACCTTGTGTCTGCTTCAGTAAAACTTTAGAAGGCTTTATTTCTTTCAATATAGCACAAGTAACTTTCAACTTTATGGTATAGAGAACTGTAATAACTGGTAAGTTGTCATGTTGTAAATGTGCTTACCAGGTCATAATGGCCATTAGGTTTAGCTGCCCACAGACGGAGATTTGTAGTATTCCTTGTCCCATAACCTGGTATTGGGTTGTCATACGCAACAGCCTCTACCTATGGGAAGCAAAATGAGTACGAAGTAGATCGTCAGGGTAATCAGAAATATTTTATTCTAAGAAAGACTAGAGTTAATGCATAAAGCCATTGAGAGGGTGCTAAAACATGATGAACAACAGAATACCGTCTCTCCAGGTACCCAAACTTTACAATGATGCCCATCTAATTGCTTTTCTTCAACAGTCCCATAAAACTAGTGCATCCAGGAGAACAAAGCAAGAAACTTGTTAGCCCATAAATATGAAGTATATTTAACTGAAGTAATATTAGATCATTTTTCTACCTTAACTGCATAGGAAATACGAAGATGTTCTATCTCCCACGGGTTTCCAAAATTCAGCCAATAATCAGGTTGCTCATGTTGAAATCCATCCAAGATAACCTGACGGAACAATCCATATTGATAACGGAGTCCATAACTGCAAATGAAAGCATTTGTATTCACTATTCTCAGAGAGACAGGCTATCCAATATCCAAAGGGCGATAAATATCTATCTATTATGTACTGTATGGTTATGTTTCAATCATAAAAGATAAATTCAGGCATCAAACACTAAATGTGTATGTCTTCAAACCCAAATAAATATAACTAAACCATCAATGTCAATTTAAAAGACGTAGTCAGAACAAAACATGATTGATACCAATAAATTTGGAAAGACAAAGAGTCAAAGACTTACCCCCAAGCAGGAAAGTCCATGGTCGCTAACGAATCCATCTGACATGCAGCAAGACGAGCTAGACCACCATTACCCAGAGCTGCATCCCCTTCCTGCCAGACTTAAAATAAAAATTAGCATATGTAAGTAAATAAAACAACCTACTTATCTGATGCATAGTAACTTTCCTCAGAACACTACCTTTTCACACCAAATAGGGTTGGCTACATCTTCAAAGGAAATTCTATATTACTCATATTTCAAAGAAACTCCATAGTAGATTATTAAGAATTTAACTTCGCTGTTTGCACAGTACAAAGTATCAATAAAACTCCAGTGCCATAAGTTACATGAAAGATCTAGGAGCAGCTTAGTTGCTCGTAAGTACTGCATTGGAAATCTACTTACCAAAAGAGACGGGATATGTACACATTTTACAAGATATACCAAGGTTCCATAGAGCGGAAAGTTAGGAGTAGGAACAAAAGCGAAACACAGTGAAAAGCCACTTATTACGAAACAGGAATGTGGAGCTAGGCTCAGGCTTAGGTGGAACAAAATAGGTTACAGAAGACCAGAGCAGAGCCACAGAAGAAAGGGAAACACCGAAGCACAAAGCCCAATACCAGAGAGAATATGAAACTTCAAGTGATGATGAAGCTATGATCTGCTGGTATTAGGAGAATGTCCCTTTTCTAATCAAAATAATCAGAAATGTGCAACTTGGAGTAATTCCAATTGGCTTGGGATTGGAATTTGAGAACGCTACATTTAGCATTTTGGAAAGGAGACCCTCCGCAATATGGAAGCTCTGGAATGCAAATATCTGGGGATTGATTGACTCATCGTAACTCAGAGCTATACACAATCAGAATTCTGCTTCAATGCAATAAATGGTATCATCTAGTCTGATAAATATAATAGAAGCTTAAGTTTCTTTTAGGCTACTAAGTTTGGATTTGTCTTGCAGCTTGTAGCTAATCACGTTTGTTTGGGTAAGAAGTGCTTGGAAATATTATTGCGTACTTGTAAATATTACAAATCTGATATATCATATTTCTTCTAGTGGACAACATTTTCCATAGTTCCAGGGATTTGCATACCAAGTCATAAACAAACTATATCTAACTTTAATTAGATTGTATGGTGAAGGTGAAGTTGGAGAATCAAATAAAGAAAATATTTGTTACTGTAGAATATTAGGAGTAATTAATTTGTTTATTGATAATCTCGTGACTATATATAGCCTTACAACCCGCTATCTTACATAAAACCCCTTAATACATTCTAATATACCAACACTCCTCCTTAAGATGGGCGAAAGATATTCACTAAGCACATCTTGTCACATCCTCTAATCATATCTCCATAACTAAGTCCCTTGGTCAGACTGTCTGCTACGTGATCCTTGGTTGGAACGTGGTATAGCTCCAGTAGTCCACTGTCCACCTTCTCCTTGATGAAGAACCTATCGAACTCGATGTGTTTGGTCATGTCATGCTGCACTGGATTATTGGCGATACTGATGGCCGACTAGTTGTCACACCACAACTTCATCTTGGCTCCTTGATCCAGCTTCAGCTCGACCAGCATACTCTTCAGTCATAACAGCTCTGCAACTTCCAAGGCCATAGCTCTGTACTCCGCTTCAGCTGTCGATCTGGTCACTACTGACTGCTTCTTACTCCTCCAAGAGACCAAGTTGCCTCCTATAAATATGCAATAGTTCGAGGTAGACCTCATGTCATCAGCACAGCTAACCCAGTCAGAGTCACAGTAGCCCTCGATGCTCACATGATTATTCTTCCTGAATATCAGTCCCTTTCCAGAGGCACCCTTCAAGTATCTCAGAATCTGGTACACTGTATCTATATGACCCTTTCTTGAGTCATGCATGTAGCGGCTCACCACACTAACTGCAAAACAGATACCAGGACGTGTGTGGCTCAAATAGATCAACTTGTCCACCAGTCTCTGGTATCTGTCCCGGTCAACTGGTTCTCCAGCCTCAGCACCTAGCTTGAACCTCTGATTGATCGACGTGCTGCAGATTTGCATCCCAACATCCATGTTTCTGTGAGAAGGTCCAGCGCATACTTCCTCTGATAAAGAACAATCCCCTCTGCTCCTCGAGCAATCTCAATTCCAAGGAAGTACCGAAGAAGGCCAAGGTCCATCTGTCACGCCCCGCTCCCGTAGGAGCGATCGTCCTCGCTAAGGCGTGATGCCGCACGGGCCTTTGCGCCCGTGCAAGGCCAAGTCCAGAAACGGCCGATTTGAGTTCTAGGCCACAGAGTCGCACAGAGTGTCCCCATTTGCAGCGGAATATAAATGAACACAATTGAGACGAAACCAAATTCTTTATTGATATTCAACAAGTTTACAAGCGGCGCTAGGCCGATATTACAAGTCGCTCAAGCTCTCTCTCTCTCTCTGAAACATAAAAGGCGTGCCAAGTGGCTTACAAGATGGAATGATTCATGACGATGTTCCGATACATTATGTCCCGTATATGGTGCTCCAGCTCCTTGCAACGCTCCAAGGCCCAGAGATAGCTCCGCGCCTTAGCACGTTCGATTGAAGCTCCGCACCCGCCGGCGTCTCCTGCATCCTGCAAGTAGACTGTGGGGTTATCAGTACATTGTTATGCACTGGTGGGGAGGCTAGCTCGCCCATAATCACTATCATTACCGAACACGTTCCATTTACTTGTGTGCATCTCTATCATTCATTGTCTTTCTAATCTTGCCTTAGGGTCATTTACATGGCATATGATATAACCTATCCCGTGTAACCGATTTCAAGTGTCGCATGGAAATACATGCACAACTTACCCATACTTACCGTCCGGCCTTCCCTGTTCAGAGCAAACCAAGTTAGACAACAGTTCATGTGTAATAACATAACGTAGACGCATTCTTTAACTCATTTGTACTCATTATCATTTTGGAGTGGCACATTTCAAGTCTTTCAGTAGGCACTTGTTCATTTAACTTTTAACTTAGACTACTCTGATTTCAATGCAAGGACTTGCACGTGGATTGCCACCAGCAAAGCCCACTTAATCTATATGCATCGGTCGCTGGCACCACAAGCCATCCTGGACTTTCTCCTTGGCATTTTCGCACCTATCATGGCGTGCGGCTGGTACACCCTGATAGTCTCTTGAAAAATACCCTGCACTTACGTCTCCTGGGGCCAAGCCTCCCCCAGTTAAGCCCGTAAGCCCCTTTTGGATCCGCCTAGGCCGGCATATCCCCCCTTTGATCATGCCGCGGAATCCCCTTTCACGGTCACAGCATACGCCACCCCTCGCTCGTGCCGTTGTCCACGACCATTTCGTATTTTATTATCATTTTAACTTAATGGCTGTCTTTGAGCCTTAGGCTAACCCTTAGCCTTCTTACGTTATCGACCAGGTTGGCGTCCGTGCAGCGCGGGTAGCGAGCCCCGATGCACGTGCCCGTCACACCTGTCGCAAATCCTTCTTTCTTTTCTTATCTTTTCAAGTTTCCTTTCCTTTTCTTTCTTTCTTTCTTTCACTTGTTCATTAGTTCATCGATTCATTCACGTATTCATTCGTTGATTCACTTATTCGTTTGCTCTTTCATTTATACATTACACGACTCCTCGTATGGGAGTCGCCTTGGCGACCCATCGGTCCCATAGCCTTTCAATGTTGCTATAATCTACACGGTGCGACTATATTGATAGTCTTTCCGTTTCATTGTTGTAACCCATTCATTGTTTGATTGTTTGGACGTATAGGGAGCATTAACGTAGGCTTGTGCCGTAGCACGAGCATGGAGCGCGGGCGAGAGTTCTCGTATTTTCCATGTTACTTTCCATATTCTATACAAGCATACAAGTTGGGATTATTCCCTTAGCTAGGTGCGTTGGGTCATTTATTAGCATGCAAGATGTTATCGCCTAGCGATTCTCGTGTTTGTGTCCGCATTATTATGTGCATAGGCTAAGCAAAGACGGGTTCATCGGAGCCACCCACCTTAGCGATGTTCGCATCGGCCGAGCGATATTCCGAGCGCGCCTTTGAAAGTCTAAGTCTGGATTCATCCTGTCGGGCCAATGTAAGCCTTGCATCGATTCGCATCGATACTTCATCGGGACGAAGCAACTCTTCGGGTCGACGGCTCGTTTGAGTCGTTGCACTTGCCGTTTGGAATCAGCGTTCCGCTAGGGCGGAGCGGGTCACTACATAATACACCACTCAAAACAAGTCTCGTCCTCGAGACTTCCTGAGTGCAGGTCATCCTACCATTCCTTAACTCGGACCGTGTACATACCTTAGACAATTTCCTATGCATCATCGTTCGATGGCATCGAACGACACTCGGTTTCTTTCTAAGTTCCGTGTCGTATACGTTTTGGTCGATTTTTATTGAATAGCTTCTCGTTCATTTTAGACTTGATGTTATCTTTTCAATTCAAGCGTTTCTTCGTATTGGTTTCTATTTCTTCGTGTCATGGGACTGGAGTGGTTGCACAAGGCACGCTGGATTTTGCCAAATGCGTGGGTCGTAATTGAGGCAACTCACTTTCGTTTACCTCAATTATCGGGATCACTCGATTCGCTTCTCAAGCGTTTTCGTCTATGAAATCATTATGACTTCTTCTTAGCGGAGTCGACCAAGTCTACGAAATTTCCGTCCGATTCAAAACCAAGAACGACACCATCGTCGAGCATAACTTCCTATCGATGGTTCAATTCGTTGCACCAATTTTTAACTAGCACGATTTTACGTTCACGACACTCGTTCACTCCCCAAGTCGTGCTAGAACTCAGCGTATCACTTGGTTGGATCGTGCACGCATTTCAGGCGTCCCCAAAATACATGCATTCCGCCAAGCCGCAGGATAGTGAGTTTGTCATTCTCACTCGAGTCGCATCGTGCACATACTCAAGCGTTCCTGAGATATATGCATATCAACCGAGTCTCGTGAGCAGGGTTTCCTACTCTTGATCCACTCTTTCAATCCATGTCAATCCTCAAGCTCAATCCTTTATTTGCAACTCTTGCAACAGGGGCGTCTCGCCTATCCACTAGGCCAATACTCAAGGCTAAGTCAATGTCAGGATTGGAATCATAGTTCCCCAACAATAATGCCAACACTGACCCCAATCCTAGGGTCAAACCAAAGTCGGTGGTGCGGGATTTTTCTACCCAAGCTCGTGTCACTCAGATTCCTAAACATCGAGCACGATCACTTAGTTCGCATAGATGCATTTGTTTTGCAACATCCAAATCTGTTCAATCACCAATTCTAAACCAATTCATGTATTCGATCACGAGGTTATCCAGCTCGACAATACGTTCTGCCCCAATCTCACGCGAGTCCGATTATCCACGGTGGTTCATGAATCACCATGCAACGCTCCCGCGGAATAATCATTCTCATCGGGGCGTAACTCTTGTTTGAGTTTAGACTAACTCATTCTCGATACGCAGATTGGACCTACTCAATCCTCAAGTTCAACTCTTCAAACACACAACTCATCCTCAAGTCTCCTTCGTGTCAAACCACAAGTCGAAGCATACGAATTGCCACGCCAGGCGAGTACCGATCACTCCCGCTGTATGAATCACCATACCAGCGCTCACGCGGAGTGATAGTCCTAGTCGGCGCGACGCATGTGCGAGGCTGGGGTTGCGCTCGCATAAGGCAAGAACGTCTACGTTGTGGTTGACAACGAAGTAAATCCAAGCACTCCGTTTTCATCCAAGCCAAGTCTATATTTGATAGTCCGACCGTCATTCATCCTCGAGACAAGTTTATCTTTTCCTCGACACATCCTTAACGACCCAAGTATAGCATCCAACGGAACAATGACATTTGCATGATCGTCATTCGCCGAGTCGGAGTGCCCCCGAGTTATCGCATATCGATCTTTGATACGCCTCAATACCATCGACGATATGCGTAACCTGACGATCTTCCTTTGCAACCGATTTTCGAGTCATGCATTGATGCTATTGTCCGAGTTGGATATTCCACAATTTCCTCGATATTCAAGATCAAGTTCGACCGCTATCTCTCCTGCTAGGGTCAAGATCGTTGTTCAAACTCAAGTCGCGATTCATTTGAGTCAATCCGAGATCGTACGCGCAATCCTCTAAGTTTCCTCGATCAAGACCATTCATTTACCTCTGTCGTTCCGAGTCGTTTTCTAACTCACGTTGTCTAACGACAAGTTGTCCGAGCGACATCTCGCTCGGGACAATCGAAGTCACAACCAACTAAGTGTGACGCGTTCTAAGGCTTTGCGCGACCGCATCGCCTCGCCGACATACTCGTAATCCTCGATTTTGCTCGAACTATTTCCAAGACGTCCATACACCACTCGAATTCGAGCCATCTGATCTAGTCCTCAATCACATTCTTTTTCTTCTCCGAACCTATCACATACACCACTCGGGTTCAAGCCATACGGTCTAATCCTCAATCACGTTTGCGCCACGCGCTAAGACGTCTTATCGATTCGTTCAACGAATCGCTAGCGTAGTCGTTCGTGCCGTTGCGACGCATTAAGTCGTTCGCAATAATCCTCAAGGTCCAAATCGATCCTTCGAGTGCGCCTAGGCGTTAACTCGATAGCGTTCCTATCGATACACACTCAAAGTGTATCTCCGTTCTCGATCGAGCGATACGTTGATATCGCTCGCAACCCGATGGCACCCAAGAGTCGAGGTGCGCGACACGCGGACTAAGTTGTACCGCTTAACCATCCCGATCGGACCACATTCAAGTTTGCACGCTCACTTATTCTCGTTCGCAACTCGTTTGCACCAAAGGGTCTAGGTGCGCGATACTCCGCACAACTTAGCCAAAAGGCTGCGTGCAAAACCATCCTGTTCGAATAATACTCCGGTCTCGTGTACCCGTTTGCTATCGTCAACGTAAGCCTATTCAAGCATGCCTTGCGTTTGCTAACTCTTAGCATTTAGTTTTCGTCCGACTCGAGTCCGTCGTGGTTCGGCACAAAGGCCATCACCTATCAAGTCCGTCGTAGTGGCACAAAGGCCATCGCCTATCGGTCCGTCGTAGTGGCACAAAGGCCATCGCCTATCGGTTCCGTGCAACCGAGTACTCGTACGAGCTTTCGCAATATTAGACTTATTGTATGGAACATCCCAATGCACAACGAGAGAGAGCATACACTTCTTTTGTTTCCAACGCGAGCTTTCAAAACTGAGAGAATCGAAATGATGTCCAAGGACGTAAAGCCGTGCTCTGATACCAATCTGTCACGCCCCGCTCCCGTAGGAGCGATCGTCCTCGCTAAGGCGTGATGCCGCACGGGCCTTTGCGCCCGTGCAAGGCCAAGTCCAGAAACGGCCGATTTGAGTTCTAGGCCACAGAGTCGCACAGAGTGTCCCCATTTGCAGCGGAATATAAATGAACACAATTGAGACGAAACCAAATTCTTTATTGATATTCAACAAGTTTACAAGCGGCGCTAGGCCGATATTACAAGTCGCTCAAGCTCTCTCTCTCTCTCTGAAACATAAAAGGCGTGCCAAGTGGCTTACAAGATGGAATGATTCATGACGATGTTCCGATACATTATGTCCCGTATATGGTGCTCCAGCTCCTTGCAACGCTCCAAGGCCCAGAGATAGCTCCGCGCCTTAGCACGTTCGATTGAAGCTCCGCACCCGCCGGCGTCTCCTGCATCCTGCAAGTAGACTGTGGGGTTATCAGTACATTGTTATGCACTGGTGGGGAGGCTAGCTCGCCCATAATCACTATCATTACCGAACACGTTCCATTTACTTGTGTGCATCTCTATCATTCATTGTCTTTCTAATCTTGCCTTAGGGTCATTTACATGGCATATGATATAACCTATCCCGTGTAACCGATTTCAAGTGTCGCATGGAAATACATGCACAACTTACCCATACTTACCGTCCGGCCTTCCCTGTTCAGAGCAAACCAAGTTAGACAACAGTTCATGTGTAATAACATAACGTAGACGCATTCTTTAACTCATTTGTACTCATTATCATTTTGGAGTGGCACATTTCAAGTCTTTCAGTAGGCACTTGTTCATTTAACTTTTAACTTAGACTACTCTGATTTCAATGCAAGGACTTGCACGTGGATTGCCACCAGCAAAGCCCACTTAATCTATATGCATCGGTCGCTGGCACCACAAGCCATCCTGGACTTTCTCCTTGGCATTTTCGCACCTATCATGGCGTGCGGCTGGTACACCCTGATAGTCTCTTGAAAAATACCCTGCACTTACGTCTCCTGGGGCCAAGCCTCCCCCAGTTAAGCCCGTAAGCCCCTTTTGGATCCGCCTAGGCCGGCATATCCCCCCTTTGATCATGCCGCGGAATCCCCTTTCACGGTCACAGCATACGCCACCCCTCGCTCGTGCCGTTGTCCACGACCATTTCGTATTTTATTATCATTTTAACTTAATGGCTGTCTTTGAGCCTTAGGCTAACCCTTAGCCTTCTTACGTTATCGACCAGGTTGGCGTCCGTGCAGCGCGGGTAGCGAGCCCCGATGCACGTGCCCGTCACACCTGTCGCAAATCCTTCTTTCTTTTCTTATCTTTTCAAGTTTCCTTTCCTTTTCTTTCTTTCTTTCTTTCACTTGTTCATTAGTTCATCGATTCATTCACGTATTCATTCGTTGATTCACTTATTCGTTTGCTCTTTCATTTATACATTACACGACTCCTCGTATGGGAGTCGCCTTGGCGACCCATCGGTCCCATAGCCTTTCAATGTTGCTATAATCTACACGGTGCGACTATATTGATAGTCTTTCCGTTTCATTGTTGTAACCCATTCATTGTTTGATTGTTTGGACGTATAGGGAGCATTAACGTAGGCTTGTGCCGTAGCACGAGCATGGAGCGCGGGCGAGAGTTCTCGTATTTTCCATGTTACTTTCCATATTCTATACAAGCATACAAGTTGGGATTATTCCCTTAGCTAGGTGCGTTGGGTCATTTATTAGCATGCAAGATGTTATCGCCTAGCGATTCTCGTGTTTGTGTCCGCATTATTATGTGCATAGGCTAAGCAAAGACGGGTTCATCGGAGCCACCCACCTTAGCGATGTTCGCATCGGCCGAGCGATATTCCGAGCGCGCCTTTGAAAGTCTAAGTCTGGATTCATCCTGTCGGGCCAATGTAAGCCTTGCATCGATTCGCATCGATACTTCATCGGGACGAAGCAACTCTTCGGGTCGACGGCTCGTTTGAGTCGTTGCACTTGCCGTTTGGAATCAGCGTTCCGCTAGGGCGGAGCGGGTCACTACACTTCACCTCGAACTCCTTACCAAGCTTCCTCTTGAGTCGAGTAATCTCCTGCTCATCATCTCCTGTGATAATCATATCGTCCACATACAGCGCAAACATAGTGATATGGCCTTCATTCCGACGGAGGAACACAGTATGATCGACATTGATATGCCGATATTCCATCCCTATCATCATCCTCCTGAATCTGTCAAACTATGCTCGAGGAGACTGCTTAAGTCCATAGAGGGACTTCTTCAACCTGCAGACCTTGTCCACTGTCTTATCGGTGCAGAATCCTGGTGGTATCTCCATGTACACCTCCACTAGATTTCCATGAAGAAATATATTTTTCACATCCAGTTGGTGTAGCTTCCATCCACCATTCGTTGCCAAAAAAATCAGGGTCATGACGGTGCTCATCTTCGTAACTGGTGCAAATGTCTCGTCGTAGTCAAAGTCGTACGTCTGACTGTATCCTTTTGCCACCGGTCGACCCTCTTCCCCTCTGGTAATTTTACCAGTTTCCAAGTATTGTTCTTCTCAAGAGCCCCTAACTCATTGTGCATCACCGCTTTCCACTTTGGATCGTTCTTGGCAATCTGTCAATTGTTAGGTACAATAATATTATCCAAAGATACAATGAATGCTCCATGAGAAGAAGAAATGTTATCATATGAAACAAAACTGAGCAAGGTCCCAACCATATCTATCATGAGAATTTTTCGTATTGCTGCGAGTGATCCTCCGTACTGATAATGGTGTTGGAGGAGTAGGAAGAATGATATCACCTGAAGAAAAATCTGGTGGTGGAGGTGTAAGTGTCTCAGAAGTCGAGACGGACGCAGGCAAAGGACTTGATACTGGCACTATAAGTACTGATCCTGCAGTTTGCTTCCCTTTCCTGCTGTAGGCAATTAACTCCCTCTGAGCCGTGGACCTAACACCTCTTATCTCCTCTCTCTGTTTCTCTTCACTCTCCTGCTCCTCCTCAACCGTTCCTCCATGTCATACTCCTAAATCGGTCACCACACTCTCACCAATCTCCCTCTCTCGCCTCATACTCTCAGTATCAGGTGAGTTGTCCATGGATGAGGTTCCCTCCTGACGGTAGTATGGCTCATGCTTCCTGAAGTGAACATTCATGCTCACAAACCTCTTCTTCTCTACTGGGCTCTTGCACACGTACCCCTTCTGAGTCGCCGAATAGCCCACGAAGACACACTTAACTGCTCTTGGGTCAAGTTTTCTAACAGACGGTCTGTTATCCTTCACAAAACATACACAGCCAAACACCTTCAGCGGGAGTATCCCACTATTATTTTCTTGCAATATCTCACATGGAGACTTTCATCCAAGTACCTTCGAGGGCATCATGTTGATCAGTTGAGCTGTTGTCAACAATGCATGCCCCCACAGACTCTGTGGGACTTTCATGGCGATCATCATGCTCCTTGTCACCTCCAGAAGGTGTTTGTTTTTCCTTCCTATCACTCCATTCTGTGTTGGTGTGTATGCACAGGTGGTCTGATGCGGTGTCCCGTGACACTCCATTATGTGCTATATTCATTAATAGAAAGCGAGGGGACATTCTTTCCCACCTTTTATTCTAAAAAAAACTTCCAAAATCTTGAACTTTCGGTTTATTTTTTCTGATTTGCTTACTTTCGTTTTCGAGTTTGTCAGTTGCCTGAGGCCTCGCCTTTCGCCATCACGTTCATTGTTCGCTTACAATATCGTCGTCCCAATCTATTTTCATTGTTAGATTTTGTGGATTACTATAAATTTTTTGATAAAATCATATGACAAGTGTTGGCAAATCAGAGCTTTTGCTAATTCAAACAAAAAAATCCTAAATTTTAATCCATATAAAGTAGAATATTTTTCCTTTGGGTCTCTTCCTACATCACATGGTATAATGTTCCAAGAAAGATTACAATCAACGCAATGAAATTTCCGAAACCAGAGTGTAAATTCATACTACAAAAAATGATTTTTCACATCCCTGTAAGTAAGATTCATCATATATACTGGATGAAAAGAAATGATAATAAATTTTCCCAAAACAAGTAGAAAATGCCTTCCTCACCTGCTCGGCCAATACTTCAAACTCAAAGCCAAGTTGATTTAACGCATCTGCACACTGGTCCTTTATGCCTAGGTTGATAACACTGTTTGACAAAGAACGCCCTGAAAATATATTAAAGAATTTCTAAGCAAAATGTGCACGTGGATATTCGAGGATGGCCTTTCCAAAGCGGAATTAGTTGATATTACAAGACAAGGAACAAAAGAAACATCAATTGTTGATAATGAGAAGGTATACTAACAATGCAGAAAACCACTAACTCTCGAAGTAACGATGTTATACCCATCAGAAATTCTAGAGAAAGGTAGTAAAGTCGTTTTGGATCTTTTCTCTTAAAATATTGTTGAGTATCATGCCATCTCTCGATTAGGCGATCTCTGACACTATGTGACAATGCCTACAAATATAAAAAGAAATAGAAGTCAATAATTATCAGATGTATGATGGACACTTAGGAAGAGCACATATAATTTCTTGAAACTGCTCGTAGTTAATAGCATTAAAAGGACAGATAAAACATAAGAAATAAATTTCTACTAATTTGCTTACATATTCTTATTTCTTACTAATGACATAATGATAAAACCTTGGTCATCAACAAAAAGGCATTTTCACATGTTTCATTTCAGATGCTTACTATATGACTCAATTGTGAAATCCCCTTGAGGCCCCACTTCAAATAAATGCCAAATTGACATTGAATGCCATATTTTTAAAATATTAGCAATCAGAACTAACAAAGTAAAGCAAAATATTCATTGAAATAAGAATCACTTATATCGGAATTAGAGTTTTTTTAACAACTTTTCAGATGCTAGTAGTTCTATAGCATTTGTTCTCTTGCATTACTTATATTGAAATAGAATGTGCATCACTCCATTAAAATGGCAAGTTGCATTGTCCTTCCTAGCATTGCTACATCAGGAATTAAAACATTTTGCTAGTTACCTGCCATTCAAACAGGTTAATCTAAGATATTTTAAAGCCTCATTGCACCTTATATCACAGCAGAGAAACTAATATGTTAACTAAGAAGAAGAAACAGTTTGCTTCAACCAGCAGTATCATGCCTCTCTTTGCAATTGCAGTTGCAACTTGAAGGGGCAGCTCAACAAAAGAAATGACGGGAAACCCAAGTAGTATCAAGCACACTTGCAAGCACATCGTTGCAATAAAAAACCTCTTTATTCAAGTGAAGTTGATGTTAAATTGACCATAAATTACTACACACAAATAGAAGCTACAGAAGATGTGAATGAATAGCTTGCATAATCCACTTTCTCCAAACAACCAAACGATGTGGGAATTTTTCGTTAAAAAAAATGTTTACAAAGTCCGGTTTTAAAAATTATATTTTCAAAGGATAAATCGTGTTTCAAAAGAAACTTAAATTGAGTTCTGAAAATACCAAATCTGATGGAATTGTGTCTTCAAAACAAGTTTCTTTAGCTAAATCAACTTTCCAAAATGTGAAGTTGTGTTACTTTGGTAATTGTTGGTGTTTTTGCCTTTGGACTAGAAAAGATAGTCCCACATCGGCTACACCAAATGGTGAGTATCTCAATATAATGCATTGCTTGTGTTGAGGTGTGCACATGAGGTGTAGTGGGGCACAAGTTTGTGCCATGTGGGAGTATTTTTCTAGAAGGAAAAAGGATTAATTCCAACAAGGATGCAAGTTGATTTTTGTTGTGCGGACTCGGACTCGGACACGGACTCCAGGATATCTCGTGCATGCACGGAAGTGTTCGGGGGGTAGGCGTGGACTGGCACACTTCTATGCTGATTGTGGGATGATCTAAAATATCAAACTCTATTTTTGAGTATTGGTATTTTAGTCCCACATCGGATAGAAAAAGAGGTGAAATCTCAACTCCACTCTATAAATAGAGCCCCTTGGCCTCCTTTGAAAGATGCACCAAGAAGAGAGTTAAGGGAGTCTGTAAAGTCCAGGAAGCCCGTTCAAGTCTCAAATATTGACTTACGAGCGTTCCAGAAGTTCTTCGTGAACTTGCTGGTTCCTGGAAGCAGATCGTGGTGGGACGAATCTTGCTTTGAGCAACGGTGATCTTAATCACCCTAGCAAGAATTTTTCCTCTTCTTCTTTCTTCTTTCTTCTCCTTCATCTGAGTTGTAACTCAGTTCTGTCCATCAGCAACTGCGATTGCGAGGAAGAACATGAGATTTATTTTCTGAACTCAGTTCTGTCCGTCAGCAACTGCGATTGCGAGGAAGAACGTGAGATTTATTTTCTGATTATTGTTGCTTTTGTAATCAGATTCATATTATAGTGTTCCTCTTGGATCTCGAGAAATATCAGAAGGTAAACGTTTGTTGAACCTCTGATCTCGACATCGAGTCTACCATCTTTAATCAAGCCCCGGGACTAACAATCTCAAAGCAAGATTCTTGTAGATGGAGAACTCTCGTGCTTCTCTCATCGATACCAGCTTTAACAAATTGGAGAAATTCGACGGAGAACATTTCCAAATCTGGAAGAGGAAGGTCACCCTTAATCTTCAACTCGTGGACGTAGACCATGTGTTGATTGAGGATGAACCGACGATTCCAGAAGGAGGAACTGCCAATGCTATTGCTGCTGCACTCGTCAAGCAGAGCAAATGGAAGAGAGAATACAGCATCTGTAAACTGCTGATTCTCAATTCTATGGAAGACTCTCTGGCAGAGTCATATTCCAAGAAGGTGAAGGCCAAAGAGATCTGGGATTCTTTGGGTAAGCTATATGAAGATGATGAGAACAGATCCAAAATCTTCATCGTCGAGAAGTACCACAAGTGGCTCTTCGAAGACGAGATGACGATGCTACCTCAAGTGAAGGAATTCCTGAAGTTGTGCCAGAAGTTAGATGACGAGAAGATGTCCCTCGTCGACAAGTTTGTCGTTGGAGGGATAGTCTCGAAACTTCTTGCTGGTTGGAACAACTTCTATGCTAGAATACATCGGAAGAAGCTGGACATTAGCTTGGAAGATCTTCTAAAGAGATCCACGTTGAGGACGAAATGCGATCTCAACAGAAGATGGACTCTCTGTCCAACCAACTGGCTAAGGCCAACTTGGTACAGACAAGAGAGTTCAAGGGGAAGCAGGTGGCTTCTCATCACAAGAAGGACTCCACTAATCTAAAAGTGAACGGTCCTTCGTTCAAGCAACAGAAGTTCAAGTCCCACGTGACTTGCTTCAACTGTGACAAGAATGACCACTACATGAGTGAATACAAATCCAAGCCCAAACCAAAATAGCAGGTATAGCTAAACTTGGTTATTTTGATTACTTAACTCGGTTGCTATTGTTGCACAGGTTGAGTTATTTAGCGTGGTAGCTGACTAGTGGTCTGACACTAGTGCATCTGACCACGTGTGCTCTCAAAGGAGCTGTTCACCAAGGACGAGCCATGTTATGACGAAGGTCTCGATGGCGAACATATATCTAGCAGAAGTTTTGAAGATCGAGACAGTGGTTATTAACCACCGACAAGGACACTGGAATGCGTGTTGCACGTACCAGAGATTTTTTGGCGATCTGATCTCAGAAAGTCTGTTATCTGATACAGACTTGAAAGATGGACGTTCGTACTAGCCAGATGGTAATTTTTTGGCGAGGAACATGCTTCGAAAAGATGTTCGGTGCTGATGGCGATAAAGTTACTTCATTGAGTGGACTGAGAGTTGTTCTATGACAGAAGCAGACTCAAGCTGTCCTACCGGGACCTTATCTTCGGAATGTGGGGGTAAGGAGGTGGAGGAGTTTAAGGTCTGTGCAGATACAAGACTGTTGGGAAGCTGCTCAGACGATTGAACTAAAGTACTGATCATCTAGAGTTAGTACACTCAGATATCTGTGACTTTTATCAATTCTCCACAGAGGCCGATTCGAAGTGTTTCTCGAAGTGCACGTTCGCGTGACTTCTCAAGTAGAAGGATGCAGCATTCGAGTAGTTCAGAGACTTCAGGACTGAAGTTGAACGTTAAACCGATCTACAACTACTCAGAAGTGATCGAGATGTGGAGTATAGGTCTCATGAATTCACATCGTTCTGTAAAGAACATGGAATCATTAATGAGACTACTGCTCCGTATTCTCCTCAATCTAACGGGATAGCAGAGAGGAAGGACAGAACGTTGACAGAAATGATGAACTCAATGCTGCTAACTACGGGTCTTCCTAAATGCTAATGGGAAGAAGCTGTATTGACGACCACTTTTATTCTAAATAGAGTGCCGTATACAACTTCGGACATAACTCCTCATGAACACTGGTTCAAAGTCAGACCTAACTTGAATGTCATTCGAGTGTGGGGGTCTCTGGCTTATGTGAAGCTCCCAGATCTGAAGATTCAAAAGCTGGGGACTAGGACTACGAAGATGATCTTCTTGGGGTATGCCGAGAAGAGTAATGCTCGGAGATTTCTTGATATTGAGTCAAATCATATCATCGAATCTCGTGAAGACAATTTGCAAGGCACAAGAATATTGTTCTTACGGATAAACCGGAGAACAATAAGGGTGCGCAAGAAACTGAAGTTTTCAATAAAGAAGTAGTCCAAGAAGATGTTGTTGAAACAACGGTTGAACCAGAACTCGTTGAGCCGTCGTCGATGCGAGCGAGGAGGCCGAACAACTTCAGAGATGACTTCATCACCTATCATGTGGAAGCAGATCCGCTTACCTATGATGAGGCGATGAAGACTAGAGATGATATTTTCTGGAAGGAGGCGATTGACAATAAAATTGATTCCATCACCTTAAATAACACTTGGGTGTTGGTTGATCTTCCTGAAGGAGCGAAACCCATCGGATGCAAATGGATCTTCAAGAAGAAGATGAAAGCATATGGAACTATTGACAAGTTCAAGGTGTCACTCCCCGTTCCCAGAATGCGTAGTCTTATTCATGTACAACTCATGTGTATTTATTTTAGTATTTATCATGTATTACCCTGTATTTAAATTCCTTTAATTCATGTTAATTAAGTTTCTGTTAATTAATTATCTGCTCTTTAATCCTTATGTTAATTTATTTCCTGCAATTAATTTTCCGTAATTTATTTCTGTATTTTATTTCCTGCAAATTACTTCTCTGCTTTAGTTTTATTTTCGGTTGGATGAGCCCCTTGAACCCGACCCATTAAGAACCCGGCCCAACTCCCACCTACCACCCCTTTGCTACTTAAAGCTACCCTCTCCCTTCTCTCTCCTCATTCACTCCTTCTTCACCATTACTTCTTCCTCTTCCTTTCATTACTCTCTCCACCTACCAACTAGGCAAGTACATCTTGCTCTACATGAGGACCATATTTTATGGTTCAATATTCTTCCTCTCATGATTCTAAGAGAGTTTAGTGCTTAGTATTTTTGATTTCATTGGTTCATTTCTTGTAGATCTAAGTTATTGTATTTTCGGTTGTCTATGGGTTTTGATCTAGCAGACTCCTTTGTTCTCAAGTTTTGATGGTTCTATGTTGTAGAGAGTTTTATTCTACCCAATTTTGACCTTTGGAAAGTTGGATTTGGACTTGTTTGGACCAAGTTATGGACTTTTGAAGCTTTGGGGTGCAACCATAGAGTTCTTGCTGTTTGGAGAAGACAGTGAGCAGTGTATGCTAGCTTTTTAGCTGCGTCACTGAGCTGTGCTCGCTCTTTAGCGCAGTACAGTATGGAGTTCATACGCTGCCTTTTTGGGAAGCGTGTGTCTTGCATACGCTACCTTTTGGAAGCGTGTGTCGTATGGAGTTCATACGCTACCTTTTGGAAGCGTATGACTTGCATACGCTGACTTGGATGGTCAGGAGTCGTATGGAGTTCATACGCTACCTTTTGGGAGCGTATGACTTGCATACGCTGCCTTGGATAGTAAGGAGTCGTATGGAGTTCATACGCTGCCTTTTGGAAGCGTATGACTCCCATACGCTAGCTTGGCTTGAGCGTAGCTTGACCTGGGCGTACGCTGGCTTGAGCGTAGCTTGACCTGAGCGTACGCTGGCATGAGCGTAGGCTGACATGAGAGTAGCCTGCTTACCCTGGATCTTCTATAGCCCTGTATATTGATATCTTATTAGATGTTTAACGTCCATTTTATATCCTTACGCCTTTTTGTATAAACTTGATATAATCATGATATGCTAGTATTTCTGTTAATTATAGATTGTTACGTAGGATGTACCATGTGTCATGAATTGAGTTATAGATACCCGGATTGACTAGAATTAAACCCTGAGAGTTGTAGACTCGACCCCACTGAATGCAAATTGACTTTCATGCCTTGCCACCATTGATAATGATTGTGATCTTGACTAAATTGATCATGCGTTCCTAATTGGAACCAAGAGACTGGCTAGTCGTCTTATTGAATGAAATGAATGAGATACGTTCATGTTATGAACTATTGTACTCGACTGGCTGATCCCGAATATTGACATACATGCACATGCAGGCTTCAATCTATTTATTTATTTATTTATTTAGTTATTTTTCTACAAAAGAAGCATGTGTACTTTATGGTCAAGGCATGATTACCGTGGATAGATTTGATTGTTGCATTACGCTATGTAAGACCTGCAACCTAACCGCACTGGTATCGTTGTAGAGTTGTGCATATCGTACCCCGTACGAAAGTACTCATTTGAATGACCATGATCCACGGCATGGGATTTCACTCAACGTAGAGACTATTAAGTTAAATAAAATAATAATTGCATGGAGAGAATGGATTCCCGAATTCTTACATGGCAGCCCCCTTGGGACGAGTAGTACCCGACGGGCCGGCTGGTTCCCACAGATACTGTAAATCTGCCACACGGGCAGGGAACAGTATCTGCTTTTATTATTATTGTATATTGTATATTGACGGGCGTCCTGCTAGGACTCGTCTAATTCATGCATGGGCCAATTGATCGACTGGATAGACTAGCCTTGCTTGCACATAGTAAGAACTGAGGAATCCCTAATTGCATTATTTCAGGATAACTTGGGACTCATAATAGCAAGCCGTAGGAGTTGATTGGCCGTTCAAGATGATTTGTTTGTGCACTGTACTCTGTTATCTAACTGGGATGATCAGAATGTCAGGACATGACGGGCCAACTTCTGTCCTTGTTTGGTTGGGAGGTTGGTTCGAAGTGTCTTGATGTGATGTGAGTTCTAGTAGCAAGCAGAGATCTATTATTATTATTCTCTTACTTACTGGTTTTAGTTCTCATGTCGTGCTCCCTTGTGGTACTTGCTATTAGAGGTCTAACCTCTCTGGTTTTGTATGGCCAGATTTAGAGCCAGTTCCCGAGGACTCAGCGTACTTCCACCTCCAGGATGGTCAATACTAGAGGAATGATCGCAGGAGGCCTCGAGTGGGTTCCTTAACTTCACCACTCGTTTTGTTATCTACTTTATACCTTGCCGTTTGGCACCGACATGTTAGTCGGATTGTCTTGTACTTACTTTTGCATAATTGTAATTAAGTCAGACTGCAGCTGATAACAATTGTGTATACTTACTACATCATCTGGCTGTATTTTGTAAAGCCAGATCTCAAGAACATTTTGACTGAGCGTTTGGGACGCCTTACTGCTTTACCTTACATGTTCTATATTTCTGTTTCTTGTTTGAATGATTGAGACAATAGATGTGTAATGACCATAGTAAGACTTTTATGTAGTATGCACCCCCTCGTCTGGTTAGACAGCATTGATCGTATTATACGGTATTCATCTACCCGTAATACGTAGCTGGCTGAGTCACTCCCCCGCTCTCCAGTATTCTGGTTCTGGGGCGTGACACAAGACCAGGTTAGTGGCCAAGGGATTTTCTCAGAAGCAGGGGATCGATTACTTTGACACGTATGCTCCAGTAGCCCGGATGACCACCATCAGAATGTTGATTGCTCTCGCAGCGATACATAATATGGTGATACATCAGATGGATGTGAAAACGGCATTCCTGAATGACGAGCTGACCGAAGAGATCTACATACAACAACCAGAAGGGTTTGTCATCAAAGGTCTTGAAGACAGTCTGCAAGTTGGTGAAATCTCTGTACGGTTTAAAGCAAGCTCACAAAATGTGGCATGAAAAGTTTGACAAAGTCATAAGGTCAAATGGCTACAGGGTCAGTGAATCAGACAAGTGTGTCTATACGAAGTTTGCTGACGGAAGAGGAGTCATCGTTTGTCTATACGTGGACGACATGCTAATCCTAGGTACGAATATAAGCTGTGTCACGGAGACAAAGAAGTTCCTCTCGACGAAGTTCAGTATGAAGGACTTGGGGGATGCTGATGTTATCTTGGGACTCAAGATCATCCGGACAGATACTGGACTAGCGCTGTCACAGTCTCATTATGTTGAGAAGATGATCACTCGTTACGGATATCAAGATCTTCCAGGGATCGATACGTCGTACAAGTGTGATCTGAAACTGAAGCCTAATTCAAGGAAAAGCGTCAGGCAGTTGGAGTATGCAAGCGTGTTTGATGTATGCTACTACTGCCACAAGGCCTGACATAGCTTTCGCTGTGGGAATGCTGAGTCATTTCACGAGCAACCCAGGCATTGAGCACTGGAAAGCTGTGAAACGGGTTATGAGATATCTCAAGAAGACTCAGACATATGCACTGCACTACAGTGGAGATCCGTCGGTAGTGGAAGGCTTCAGTGATGCCAGTTGGTGCTCAGAAGTGGAGAGCGAGAGGTCCACAGGTGGATATATTTTCACAATGGGTGGAGCTTCTATATCGTGGAAATCGAAGAAGCAGACTATGCTCTCGCGGTCATCCATGAAATCTGAGTTCTTTGCACTTGATACCGCAGCGGAGGAAGCAGAATGGCTTCGGGAGCTCATGTATGATCTTCCAGTGGTTGGGGCGCAAATACCGGGGATACCGATATATTGCGACAACCAGGCGACTGCGGCGGTGGCATCAAATGACCTCTTCAACGGGAAGAAGAGGACTGTGCGGTTGAAGCATAGGACAATACACGATCTCATCAAGAGGGGTGTTATTGCAGTGATTGATGTTCGGAGTCAGGAGAACCTGGCGGATCCGTTCACCAAGGGCCTCAAGCGCCAGCTGGTCGATGACACAGCTTGTAAAATAGGCTTGAAGGTATTCTGATATTGTGTTATTACAATCATACCATAAAGTTTTATGCTATTAGTTCAAAGAGAAATCTACTAGGCATCTAGCTTTTGGTTCAAGGGAGGACTATTAACCAGAAGAATATCAGGAACGGTGGGTACTTGTCCTCTGTGACATGGAGAGGTTACGGACCTACAACCACTGTTGTCTACTGTTGTTTTTTGCGGAAAACGGATCCTGTGGGAAGATTAGCTTAAATGCCTTAATGAGTTCTCAGGCAGAGTGAATGCCTGGAGTGCTTTACAGGAAGCACGGTAGTGCAGCACTACAAGGAGTGTAACTCCATGCTATAGTGGGGTGACTCCACCATGAGGTTCCCAGGTAGGGGTAATGCCTCGGCTTTGCAAGCCAAGTCACAGCGTAGTAGCACCGCAAATAGGCAGGTAGCCTAATGCTGTATGATAATCGTAATAAAGAGAGGTAGACAGCACTACAAAGAGGACGATGTCCTCATGTTACAGTGGCATGACACCACGAAGAGGTACCAGGTAGGATAAAGCCTCGGCTTTGTGAGCCATGTCATAGCGGCGTAACACCGCACGGAAGCGCAAGGCTTCATGCCGGATAGTTTGGCACTACAAAGAGGCCTGTGACCTCATGCTACAGTAGTATGACACTACGATGAGGTACCCAGGTGGGGTAAAGCCTCGGCTTTAAGCCATGTCATAGCGGCGTAGCACCGTAAAGAAGCGCAATGCTTCATGCCATGACTCTTTATAAAGAACTCACCTATAGTGTATGGACAGAGATATCAGGCCGTCTCTTGAGGGTAAACTTGTAGACGCCCAAAAATTATACACTGAAACCAGGCTGGCACAAGGCCTTCAATGTGCAGCCAGAAGCACAGTTGATGTCATTATGTGAGTAGAAAGAATTGCAGTTATGGTGCAGAATTCAAGGCTTAGTCCATTCTTGTATCATGCTGTTATTTAACCTATGCGGGAAGATTCAAGTCGTAGTGACATCTCTCCTAATGCATGATGGGCAGTCACTGTGGGGAACGCTCAACCCATATATTGAGATATGTGGGGAATTGTTGGTGTTTTTGCCTTTGGACTAGAAAAGATAGTCCCACATCGGCTACACCAAATGGTGAGTATCTCAATATAATGCATTGCTTGTGTTGAGGTGTGCACATGAGGTGTAGTGGGGCACAAGTTTGTGCCATGTGGGAGTATTTTTCCAGAAGAAAAAAGGATTAATTCCAACAAGGATGCAAGTTAATTTTTGTTGTGCGGACTCGGACACGGACTCCAGGATATCTCGTGCATGCACGGGAGTGTTCGGGGGGTAGGCGTGGACTGGCACACTTCTATGCTGATTGTGGGATGATCTAAAATATCAAACTCTATTTTTGAGTATTGGTATTTTAGTCCCACATCGGATAGAAGAAGAGGTGAAGTCTCAACTCCACTCTATAAATAGAGCCCCTTGGCCTCTTTTGAAAGATGCACCAAGAAGAGAGTTAAGGGAGTCTGTAAAGTCCAGGAAGCCCGTTCAAGTCTCAAATATTGACTTACGAGCGTTCCAGAAGTTCTTCGTGAACTTGCTGGTTCCTGGAAGCAGATCGTGGTGGGGCGAATCTTGCTTTGAGCAACGGTGATCTTAATCACCCCAGCAAGAACCTTTCCTCTTCTTCTTTCTTCTTTCTTCTCCTTCATCTGAGTTGTAACTCAGTTCTGTCCATCAGCAACTGCGATTGCGAGGAAGAACATGAGATTTATTTTCTGAACTCAGTTATGTCCGTCAGCAACTGCGATTGCGAGGAAGAACGTGAGATTTATTTTCTGATTATTGTTGCTTTTGTAATCAGATTCATATTATAGTGTTCCTCTTGGATCTCGAGAAATATCAGAAGGTAAACGTTTGTTGAACCTCTGATCTCGACATCGAGTCTACCATCTTTGATCAAGCCCTGGGACTAACAGTAATGTGCTGGCCTGCCCCCACGTGGCAGGCGCCCATTGGCTCCCCCGCCTGGGTGGGCCGCTAGCAGCAAGTTTAATTAAATAAGTAGCTGTTGAGAGTAAATAAGGGACTTTAGTTCCACATCGGTTAGATGTAATATGAAGAGGGGTTGGACCCTCTATAAGTAGTAGGCAGTAGCCCTCAATAATATTATCTGAGAAATTAGACTCATTTCTACATGGTATCAGAGCCATAACTCTCTCTCTCTTTCTCTCTCTCCACAAAAAAAAAAAAAAATTTAGCCGAATCCCCCCCCGGAGCAGCCCCCCCCCTCAAAACCCCCCCACCCCTCCCCCCCGGAGCAGCGCCCCCCCTCCCCCCGACCCCCCCCCGGAGCAGTACCCCCCCCCCCCGACCCCCCCGGAGCAGCAGCGCCCCCCCACCCGACCCCCCCCCGGAGCAGCGCCCCCCCCCCGACCCCCCCCGGAGCAGCAGCGCCCCCCCTCCCCCCCCCCCCCGACCAGCACCCTTCCCCCCCTCCCGCCACCCGCCAACACCATACCGCCCCCCCCCCTCCTCCTAACCCTATGGAAACCCTAACCCTAGCTCTAGCAGTCCCATCCAAACCCTAACCCTAACCCTAGCCGACAAAAAAAAAAAAAACAGATTTCCTTCTCTTTAGAAGATCTCTGTAGTTACCTCGAGAATCAGTACCTTCTTTTTAGAAGCTCTACTACGAATACGAAATCTCTTTAGATTTTTGTATCTCAGAAACGTTGACTTTACAATCGTTTCTGCACGGCTGGTATACCTCTGGTTTGTCTCATGCAAGGAGGCACAACTACGTTGGTTATCCTTGAGCCGTCCGAACGCGTTATCATGACGCGGTTCTAGTTGGTCGTATAAACTACGACATATCAGTGAGGGATCTCGTTTTGTTGTTTCCCCCCGATAGTTGACTAAGACGAAGACGACTCACAAGAAGCCGACTCAGGAAACAACAACACCTCACTGATTGCAGTTGAAGAAGTCATGGATTCCATCTATGGAAAGTTGACAGCAGAAGAAATGAAGGCCCTGGTCGAGGATCTCCTGACCAAGAGATTACCGGAGGCAACCCCACGCGTGACCCATACTGATGTGGATCCGTCACCGTACAAAATGGGAAAGTTGGACAAGCTGGAGACGAAGTTGGAAGGCACGACCAACTACTTGAAATGGTCGCGGCAGACGATGCGGACGCTGAAGGGACGTGGCTTGGTTGGTTATGTAGATGGCCACACCAAGGCCCATGTCGATCACTCCTCGAAGGAGTTTGCTGTCTGGGACATTGTCAACAATGTCGTGACTGGTTGGTTGACAGCCTCTTTGACCGACCAAGTGTCGGGTAACGTTGAAGCAATGGAGGGAGCTGCTGATATCTGGAGAACATTGAAAGACATGTACTCCGGTTCGGGTAACCCCATGCGAGTCTTCCAACTGCAGGATGAGCTCGATCGGGTAATCCAAGACGATCGTACCATCTCTGAGTACGCTGCCTTGTTGAAGAAGTATTGGTCTGATCTTGACCATTACGATCCTCTTGGCATGGAGGATGCTCAGGTTGAACCGGCTTTTGCAAAACATTTCCAGAAATTTCTGGATTATATCTCGCAACAACGGATGATAAAATTTTTGAAGGGGCTGCACCCTGCATTTGAGCAACGGAGGAATGTACTTCTCGCACAACCGCAGCTGCCGACATTAGAAGACGCCATAGCTGCCATGGCACAAGAAGAAGCACGGTTGAAGCTGATGCCTACCAAGGGTATCTCCCAGGGGGAGCAGGCCGGAGTTGACACATCTGCTCTTGCCACTTTCACACAGCCTCCTTCTACGGGAGGCGTTTGCCACAACTGTGGTGACACAGGGCATTACATTCGCTTTTGCCCAAAACCGACACGGACTCCCTCGCATGGTCGGGGCCGTGGTCGCGGTGGACGACGAGGTGGTCGAGGCAGCTACAGTGGTGGAAGGGGCACTTACTCTGGAGGCAACAAGGCGCATCTGGCGGATGAAGGTGGGGACAATCAGCTGGCGGGCATCACTCCATTTGAGAGAGAAGTTCTCGAGAAGATGCGCGGCTCAAAGCTTGGTTCTGGTGAACGACAAGTCATTCCTGGGGCGCCGTCCACTACAGGAGATTACTGCACTTACTTCTCCCAAACCAGTGCCGGTATACCTCCGCGTGCTCTTGCATCTGTCTCTCAGCCAGCTTGGATTATGGACTCTGGGGCATCTTGCCATGTCACGGGGTCCCGAGGTGAGTTCCGGGAATACTCTACTCTAACGCCGCCAGAAAGCATTCAGACTGCTGATGGTACCTCCAGGCCTGTTACGGGTAAAGGCATTGTTGATTGCACTCCTTCCATCACTCTATCTAATGTCTTACATGCTCCTTCCTTTCCTGTCAATCTTATATCCATTAGCGCCATTATCCTTGATCTAAACTGTATTGTTTCCTTTGATATTCCTAAGGTAACTTTTCAGGAGAAGGGAACGGGGAGACGACTAGGCACTGGCACATGGCATAAGGGTCTATGGTACTTGGACAGGAACGGTCTGGATAGAGCACTGGCATCTTTGGTTGCAGACGCACAACCGGAAGTCCGAAGTCGAAGTGTCGAAGCCGAGCTGCTCCTCCACCATCAGCGTGTAGGACATTCTTCTTTTCCCGTTATTAGTCGACTGTATCCGTCCTTATATCAAAAAGCAAATAAAGAGTTGTTAGTTTGTGATGCTTGTGAGTTGGGAAAACATACCAGAAGCTCCTATGTGAGTTCTGGGCATCGATGTTCTGCTGCTTTTGATATGATTCATTCCGATGTGTGGGGCCCTTGTCCTACAAACGGTGTTAACGATTATAGATGATTTGTTACTTTTATTGACTGCTCTACCCGCGTAACGTGGGTCTACCTGCTGAAGAATAAAAGTGATATTTTTGAGGCATTTCAAAGCCTCCATCAACGGGTAAAGACACAGTATAATGCTCGTATTAAGTGTTTCTGGTCGGATAATGGGACGGAATATACCCATAAGAGGTTTGCTGCGTATTTATCCTCATGGTATACTGCATCAAACCTCTTGTGCATATACACCGGCTCAAAATGGTGTTGCCGAACGAAAGAATAGGCACCTGCTGGAGGTAGCTCGGACAATGATGCTGGCTATGAATGTCCCTAAATTTTTGTGGAGGCAGGCTGTCTTGACAGCCTCTTATCTCATCAACAGGATGCCCTCTCAATTACTGAACTGGAAGACGCCTTTGGAAATGCTCACGGGGACAACTGCGTATACCGTTCCTCCGAAAGTATTTGGTTGCGTATGCTTCGTCCACGATAACAGGCCTGGCGTTGGTAAGCTGGATCCTCGAGCAGTTAAGTGTGTCTTTGTTGGGTACACCGGGACACAGAAGGGTTACGTATGCTGGAGCCCGGTTGAACGGAAGCTGTTTGTAAGCATGGACGTTACATTCAGAGAGCTGGAACCTTATTATGGTTCGGACGAAGGTTCTGCGTTTGGGAACACGCCTCACACAGCGGGTGTTGGACGTGAGGGGGAGGTAGTACGCCCAAACGTAGTTGTCGGATCGGTACCTTGTCCTGTCGTGACACACTGGAAGAAAGGGGGAGAAAGCATCAATGATACTGATACGGAGGATGACGAAGACAATACGTACATTACGCAGGGGGAGAAGCAGACAAGGGAAAAGGAGCTCCAAGTTTACAGAAGAAGACAGCAGAGGTCCAGTACTGTGCCGTGCCCTGTGCCTATAGTGCCAAGTCCCTCGTCTACTCCTACCCCGACTCCTGAAGATGTTACTCCCGCACCGGATCGCTCGGATTCGGAAGCGGATCTCTCCGATTCGGATGGTATGCTTTCCCCACCACCCATTGCTCCCTTAAGGAGGTCTTCTCGCATTAATGCGGAAAAGGCTCCTATTCGTTATAAAGATTATGAACATGATATCGCCAACTACCTATCTTATTCTAATATTTCTCCGACTTATCAAACATTCCTCACTTCGTTAGACTCCACTTCTTTACCTAAGAATTGGCAGGAAGCAAAGAAGGACCCAAGATGAAAAGCCGCAATGATGGAAGAACTTGGGACACTAGAGAAAAATAAGACATGGGAGCTGGTGCCATTACCTGAAGGGAAGAAAGCTGTGGGATGCAAATGGGTTTACACAGTGAAGGAGACACCAGAAGGAAAAGTTGAACGATACAAGGCGAGACTGGTTGCAAAAGGCTATACCCAGACATATGGTATCGACTATGATGAGACTTTTGCCCCAGTAGCGAAGATGAGTACAGTAAGAACGCTGGTCTCCATTGCAGCAAACTATGGGTGGAAGCTACACCAGTTAGACGTAAAGAACGTATTTCTTCATGGAGACCTACAAGAAGAAGTATACATGGAGACTCCTCCGGGGTGCTACTCTGTGTCAGATTCAGGTGAAGGAACGTCACATGGAAAAGTGTGCAAACTGAAGAAGTCGTTGTACGGGCTGAAGCAATCTCCTCGAGCCTGGTTTGACAGATTCAGAAGGGCTGTCACTGGCATGGGGTACCATCAGACAAATGCAGATCATACTGTCTTCCTCCAGCATGCAAGGGGCCACATTACTATACTTGCTGTATATGTAGATGATATAGTGATCACAGGTGACGATGCAGTTGAGATCACTAAGCTGAAGACAAAACTCGCCAAAGAGTTTGAGGTGAAGGACCTGGGAGAGATGAGATACTTTTTGGGTATCGAGGTGTGTGATGGTGAACAAGAAATTGTTCTCTCACAAAGGAAATATGCACTAGATCTGCTGAAAGAGACAGGAATGCTGGGATGCCGAGCAGCAGTCACTCCAATTGACCAGAAGTGCAAGATAGGAGCAGAAGCAGGAAAGCCTGTTGATCGCGAAAGGTATCAAAGGCTAGTAGGCAGACTGATTTATCTAGGGCATACTCGCCCTGATATCTCATTTGCAGTAAGTGTTGTAAGCCGCTATATGCATGATCCAAGAACGGATCATATGGATGCAGTATTTCAGATTCTAAGATATCTGAAAGGGACGCCGGAAAAAGGACTGTGGTTCAAGAAGAATGGATGCACAGATGTTGAGGGATACTGCGATGCAGACTGGGCAAGCTGCATAGACGACAGAAGGTCTACCACAGGGTACTGTGTTTTTGTAGGAGGAAACCTGGTTTCATGAAGAAGCAAGAAACAGTCAGTGGTAGCACGGTCGACAGCTGAAGCAGAATACAGAGCAATGGCTCTAGGAGTATCAGAATTGCTATGGGTAAAGGCGCTGCTGACAGAGTTGAAGCTAGACAAGGGGACACCATTGCACCTTCTGAGCGATAGTCAAGCTGCGATAAGTATAGCGAACAATCCGGTTCAGCACGACAGAACGAAGCACATCGAGATCGATCGATTCTTCATCAAGGAAAAGCTGGAACAAGGGATACTGAAGATTGACTATGTTCGCTCAGAAGAACAAGTGGCAGACTGTCTGACTAAGGGTCTTAGTTCATTGAGTCTGTCAAAGCTATGTAACAAGATGGGGATGATTAATATCTATCGCCCATCTTGAGGGGGAGTGTTGAGAGTAAATAAGGGACTTTAGTCCCACATCGGTTAGATGTAATATGAAGAGGGGTTGGACCCTCTATAAGTAGTAGGCAGTAGCCCTCAATAATATTATCTGAGAAATTAGACTCATTTCTACAGTAGCTTACAATGTGACTCCGCTAGCAGCAAGTTTAATGAAATAAGTAGCTTACAACTAACTATTCATACAAATTATTAGTAAGCATTTCAAGAACAACCACTACTCTACTAGCAAAAAAGACACTCACCTGATAAGCCTCGAAGTCGTCGAAGCTAAACCTCGATCTCCCCACAGTGTACTCGACGTGGTCCAGAATGTCCTTCTGGAGGCTCACGGGATCGTTCTTCAAGAACCCGTCCATCAGACCAAACATCCTCTCCACCTTCGCCTTCTCCCCCTCCCCAAACCCTAGCCCCACCTTCCTCATCACGACCCCCCTCGACCCAGCCCTCGCACTCGCCGGCCGGACCTCCTCCCCGCTCTCCTCCACGGCGTCCCGGAGGGCCCTCTCGATCCGGCTGAGGTCCTCCGGCCCCTCGATCTTCCTCCCGTGGGAATCGACCACGAAGAACCTCTCCACAAAGAGGTCCCCGTCGGACTCCACGCTCGCGCGCTCGATCCGGAGGCCGAGGACCTTGAAGACTCCGGCGATCGTCTGGAGGAGCCCGATCCGGTTCCTCGCGCGGATCTCGAAGGCGGTGGCGTCGGGAGAGACGGCATTGTCGACGGCGATCGCCGTTGCCGACGTCGAAGCCGGATAATCTCCGGCGGAGGCGGAGAGTCGGTGGATTGGGGAGGAGGGTTTAAGGAGGACTTTGGCTTTGGAGAGGGGCAAAATGGGAAGGGAGGGGCGTGGTGGGAAAAGAAATGAGGAGATGGTGAACATTTTGGGAAGGAGTTTGTCCAATTTGGGAAAATAGTTCGAGTCTGGGAACTTATATGTTTTTTCAAATGGTTATGATAACTCGCGGAGGAGAACATGTTAAGTTTGATTCGCGGGAAAGAGACTTTAACGGTCAGGGGCGACCATCAAACATACAATTTTGACAGCCCACGGTTTTGCAAAATATTAAAACCAATAACCGGAACGTATTCTCAATGGGCAATGCTATGCCTACAACCCACTTAGAGCATCATTAGTAAGGTCCATCCTATTTTCTAGATTCTAGATTTAGAATGGAGGAGCTCATTTTGTAGAATAATAAATCTTATTTCTAGTCCCAATTTTTACAATTTTGGTTCCAACCCATCCATGGGTGCTAAGGGTTGGGCCTCCTAATTTCTAGATTCTAGATTGTAGAAACTCGTTTTGTAGAATAGTAAGTTCTAATTTGTAGCTCAACTTTCTAGATTCTAAATTTCATATTATTTTTTTCCTACATTAATTTTTGACCACACAATTTTTGGGACCGGAGCTCACTTTATCATTTCCTACTATTCTCATACAAATCCAACCCATTCTACATTTACCTTTTTTTTGAAATTTTGGGCTCCAAATTGCATTGGAGAGTCCCAACTACTAATGATGCTCTTATAAGAGCATCTCCAACCCTATTGTCTTGTTTTGTATTAAATATTAAATGACACTTGGCTTAAATAATTAAATGACACTTGGCTTAAATATTAAAAACTCATTTAAGATTTAAGCCACAAACATCAAAACTAAAATATAATGGTTTTGAAAAAAAAAATTATTTCTTTTATTTTATGTGAAGTAAATTTTTATATATTTTTATATTATTTTTATATATTTTTTAAAAAAAATTTAAGCCAAGTGTCATTTAATTATTGGCCGAGCTCACCATTCATCCTAGTTACGTGGTGAGTCAGGACCATCTAATAATTTCTCCTTATAAGGGGTTACAATTGTAACATGACTGGCCTCCATTGGAAAAAAAAAGAAAAAAGTTGGAGTCGAGTGAGACCATGTTAGTAGAAAATGAGTAGATTATAAAAAAGACGTAAGAAATTGATTGTAAACTTAGCATTATTGATTCTCAATAACCAAATGCCACCGAGTGATCAATGTGGATGCATGTGGTCTGAAAAGACGAGTGTTCGAGTGACAGCAAAATCTCTATATAGATACAAGGATAAGGGTAGAAAAAGATAGAATGGTATATTTTAATAAGAAGAAATGTAGGTCCCTAGGTGATATCGCCATCTTAGTTGGCATTTTAGACAGTATAAGTAATCTTTGGATTGAAGTCGTCACTGAAGATGGCGGACTAATAATTATTAACCGAAGAACTTGCCAACTGAATTGGTGGTATGCTCTTGTCGTCATTTGAATTGGTGACTTATTAGCCAACAGATCCAATCACGCTAATTGAATTTGCAAGTATCTCCATTCAGTTGACGAGTCCCGACCACCTTACGAGAAAAGCTTCAACTCGCCAATTGCATTGGCGAGTCATCTAGTTTTTCCTTCGGCCGCAATTTTATCAAAATATATCCCCTCCAATAAAAAAGTATGTTGGATGAATGGTAGTAGAATTAAAAATAATCAAGTAGCAACTCTGTTTATTTGTAATACTGGTGAGATATTTAGGAATTCTTATTAAGAATGGCAACAAGGAGTGAGGAAAGGCAAGCTATAATTGATAAGGTGGAGCACAAATGAGATTCTTGGAAACTAAGGGCCTGTTTGGTTAGTAGTTTTAACTCAGTTTTCTGTGTTATAATGCAATGAGCACAATAAATAGCGTTTGGTCCAAAGCATTTGAGAATGTGTACTCCAAAAATAATTTCAAAAGTTTGCTTTTAAACATTCATTCCGGAGAGCAGCTCAGAGTTGTTTTGGGAAAACTCTTTCTGCACTGCTCGGTGGGCCCCACCCAAACCAACCCTCACCCCAACCTCACTCAATATTCTCTCTCCTCCCTTTTCTTCCTCTCTTCACTTTCAAAGGCGACCAGGACTCTCTCCGGGCTTGACGTGAACAACGACGAGGACAACGGTCGACCGCTCGACGACGAGGGCTCGGTCGACCACTGGAACTCCGCTCGAGGACAACGGTCGACCGCTCGACGACGAGGGCTCGAGGACGACGAGCTTGTGGGCCTCACGTCGGCGACCTCACGAGAGCCGGTGGCCTTGGAGGCTCTCCTCGAGCTCGGTCGACCACTGGAACTCCTCCCTCCTCCCTTTTCGAACTCTTCGAGCTCAGCCGCCTCCTCCCGCCTCGAGCGGGGCGGTGGAAAACGACGGTGACGAGCCTTAGGGTTAGGGTTTTGGGACGAGTGCGACCCGGCGGCCTCCTCCTACCGCCTCGAGCTCGGTCGGCCGCCTCCTCCCGCCTCGAGCTCGGCCGCCGCCTCCCATCGTCGACCCTCGATATCTGTGGTGGACACGTGTGTCGGATACAAAAAATTGTTTATTGGACATAGATGGACACAAAATAGTGTGGACACGGTTAAGAAAATCCTCTCTAAAAAATATTTTAACAAACAGAATCTACAAAAAAAAAAAAATTTAGATCACTTTCCAGATAAAAGTAACCAAACACAAACTCAGAATAACTCTACTCAGAAAGCAACTTTATAACTTGCTTTCTGAAAACTGTTTTCAGAACAAAATTTTAGAAAGTTTATCCAAACGGACCCTTTACTGTCTAGAGTGGAAGACTTATATTAAGACAAATTTTAAGGGCACTCCAATTTTTACTTGGAGACTGTCTTTACTTCATGACAGTCCAATTTGACGAAACTTTTATTCAGAATAGTCCCAAATTTTCTTTGGGGCTGCCCAACCTCCAAGTTTATTGAGGACAGTCCCAAACATTCCAGTGCGGACGCCTGCGGGGGCGCGGGGGAGCGGACGATAGTGGGGGCATGGAGGCGTGGACGCTTGCGGGGACGTCGGGTCGTGGACGTCGACGGGGGCGTAGACACCCACGGGGAGGCGGGGGCAGACGACGAACAGATAGGACTGCCAAAAAAGTTGACAGTCCTAACATGAAATGGGACTGCCAACTTTCTAAACTCTCTATTTGGACATAGAACTGCTAACAAAGCTGGCAGTCCTTGTACCAAGTAGGACTGCAATAAATTTGACAGTTATATTTTATGTTATGACTGTCAACCTTGTTGGCAGTCCTAACATAAAGTAGGACTGTCAACATTGTTGGCAGTCCTACTTGGTGTTAGGACTGTCGTCTTCGTTGGCTGTCCTGAAGGAAATTGGGCAAGCCTCAAGTAACAAATGGGAGTGCAAACTTGTAATTTTTTTAAAATTTTTTAGGCTAGTCCCAAGTAAAACTTGAAGTGCCTTTAAAATTTGCCTATATTAATCACTGTAATTTTATCTTATATTTCTTTTTATTATATTATGTCTTTAATATGTCAGAAATGGTGGTTAATAAAAATATATAAAACTTAGAAGAAGTTTATTTTGGTCAAAGAAGAAAGATATAAAAGGTTATCGGAAAATTGGTCTATGTAATGCGAAGACAAGTTAGGAGGAGGTTTGGGTATTATAAACATAATAAATTAAATTAAAGTTTTACTTATAAGGCCTCCTCCAGTGAGAGGTCCCTTTAAGAAACTCATAATAGTTTTTGTCTGTGTGGCATACCCGCAATATAGTTGTACAGTTCGACTGCAAGAATCCAAAAGGAACTCACATTAAAAATTTATAATATAATTATGACATGCGTACACTTTTTTTATTTAGGCCATTGACTTTTCTATTTAGATCTTTAAAAAAAAAATTCAAGGGATGAGATGAATGCAATCTAACAGTTTGACATGCATAAGCTTGAACATTATGGGACTCACGTGTACCTCTATGATTTTTGATTTTTGTATAGTTGGGTCTAAAAATGACATGTAGGAAGAGAATAAATAGAGACCAATCATTGGAGGATTTTTTTTTAGTTTGGGTTTCTATATTATAAAAACATGTTACCTAGACATAGCACCCTTCTTAAAGGGCTTGACATAGGATAAAAACCCAAAAATATGAATACATTGGAGAATGCCTTAGTAAATGGATTTGGAGGGCTTTAAGTGATACAAATCTTATATGGGTTAATCATAACGTTGTTAGCTATCACAATAGAGATCAATTCTATTTACTAGAAGATCGGTTTCATAAAGAAAGATCTCACAATATTGAAAATATGCTTGAGAAATAGTTGTTACTATGAGAATATGCTTGCTAAAGAGTGAGGTGATGGCAAGAAGGTTAAATTCTAGAAAGATATAGAAATATTTGTAAGTTTAGATACATTATTCCTCAAATTATTTAGAATTATTGCTAAATACTTTTTCTACAATCACAACTATCTGGAAAAGAGTACAAAAACCACACTCCACACTCCACGTACAGACACTCCTTAGTAAGTTAGAATTGTTGTGTGGACAATTAGCTCAACCTCTCAATGTATATCAATATATCTCAATGTTTCTCTACAAGCTATCCCAACCTCTCTTTATATAGGGAGAGAGAGGTTGGGAGTTACAAAGTGAAAAGTCACTTGGGAGTTACAAAGGTGAAGAGTCACTTGGGAACATGAAGGATTACCATGAGTTACAACACTCCCCCTTGGCTCTTCACAAACTCTGCTTGTAAACACCTCTGAGCTTCTTCATCTGTCTGTAGCTTGCTGATTCAAATTTGACCACCTATTTGTGCCTCGTCAAAAACCTTGCCAAAGAAAATCCAGTGGGAAAAACTTTGGTCGAAGGACAAAAAGAGTACACACAGGTCAGTGTGATGGGGGTAAACTAACTATTGCAAAGGTGCCTCGTCAAAACCTTGTCAGGAAAAACCCAGTGGAAAAAAAAACCGCTGATCGAAGGACAAAAGAGTACACGATGGTTTAGAAGTATACAACTGGATACTCCCCTTGATCATAATAATCCTTAGTGAATAAGGGATTTGAACTGTGTCTCGTTAAAAAAACCTTGCCAAGGAAAACCCAATAGAAAAAAACTTGGTCTAAGGAAAAAAGAGTACACAAGCATACATCAAGATGCTCTCCTTTTCACTCGCACTCGACAGGGCACGGAATATACGCACAACAAGGCGTTTGGAGGCGCTCGTTGGGGCGCTCCCCCTCACATGCACACAACAGGGTGCAGGAAACATGTTTCACTTAGGCTAGCTCTGAAAGTTTCCTAAGTCCAATTGCTCTGACATGTTTCTGGAACGAGTGTTTCGGCAGTGACTTGGTGAACAAGTCTGCACGGTTATTCTCCGATCCAATGTGTTGCACTTCAATCTTCTGAAGCGCTTGTTGTTCATGTGTAAAGAACAACTTGGGCGATATGTGCTTGGTAGCATCCCCTTTGATGTAACCATGTTTCGCTTGATCAATAACAGTGGTATTGTCCTCATAGACGACAACAGGTTCATCTGGGTCATATGAAAGATCACATGTACTTCGAATATGGCCAATAACAGCTCGAAGCCATACACACTCTCTAGTCGCCTCATAGAGCGCGAGTAGCTCAGAGTGGTTCGTTGAAGTAGCCACTACGGTCTGTTTGCGAGACCTCCAAGAAATCACCGTGTTCCCAATGGTAAAGACATAACCAGATTGGGAACGCCCCTTGTGCGGATCAGATAAGTATCCCGTATCGGCGTAGCCAACAAGAGTCGCGTTGCTTCGAGTGCCAAGAGCGTTGGACTCACTCAAAACCGCGTAGGGATAGAATAAGCCCAAGTTCGTAGTACCCTTAAGGTAGCAGAAAATGTCTTTTATGCCATTCCAATGGCGGCGTGTTGGCGCGGTGCTGTGTCGAGCTAGACAATTCATAGCAAACGAGATGTCCGGTCTAGTACATTGGGCCAAGTACAATAAAGCGCCTATTACACCCAGATAAGAGCACTCATGACTCAATATCTCTTCGTCGTCCTCCTTTGGACGGAATGGGTCCTTAGTAATGTCTAGAGAGCGGACGATCATGGGAGTAGCGGATGGCTTAACGTCAAAATGACTAAAGCGTCGCAACACCTTTTGGGTGTAGTTCGCTTGATGGACAAGAATTCCATCTTTATGGTGCTCGATCTGCAGGCCGAGGCAAAACCGTGTCTTCCCAAGATCCTTCATCTCGAATTCCCTCTTCAGGATATCAGCAGTTTCTGACAAGTCTTTTTCGATTTCTACGAGATTCATGTCATCTACATAGACCGCGATGATTGCGTATCCTGAAGTAGATTTCTTTATGAACACACATGGGCAAAGTTCGTTATTAATGTATCCGAAACCGATCAAGTATTCGCTTAGGCGGTTATACCACATTCGCCCGGATTGTTTCAATCCATATGGCGAACGCCTCAGTCTAATCGAGAACGCGTTCCGTGGTCGGAAACTACTTGATTCAGGCATCTTTAGTCCTTCAGGGACTCTCGTGTATATCTCTGTGTCCAGATCCCCGTAGAGATAGGCTGTGACCACATCCATGAGCTGCATATTCAGTTTTTCGGAAACTACTAAACTGATTAAGTAGCGGAACGTTATGACGTCCATTATGGGGGAATACGTCTCCTTGTAATCAATTCCAGGGCGTTGTGAGAAGCCTTGCGCCACAAGGCGAGCCTTGTATCGTACAATCTCATTTCTCTCATTACGCTTCCTTAGAAAAACCTATTTGTGACCAACTGGTTTAACATTGGGTGGTGTTGGAGCTATAGGTCCAAACACGCTTCTTTTCGCTAAGGAATCTAATTCAGCCTGGATTGCTTGTTTCCATTGTGGCCAGTCCGTTCGTCGTTGACACTCGGCAACGCTGCGAGGTTCCATGTCATCATTGTTCATAATGTCAGTGGCCACTGAGTATATGAACACATCATCGATGACAGTTTCGTTTCGCTTCAAAATATCGTCTAAGCTAGCGTACTTGACAGATATTTCGAGGTTATCGGCATGATTAGGAATAGGCGTTTCATCTGGAACGCGCTATTCTAATACATCGTCGTGATCCTTAATGATCTCATGTGGCAAAATGCTTTCAACAAGATTTTTCCACTTCCGGGGCATAACATCTTTGGAACCAACCGGTCTTCCCTTCTTCTTGGGAATAGCGACGGACTGGACGGCCGATGGCAGCGTCCTTTGCTCGACGGGTTCGACCGGAGCAACATGTTTCACAGGAACATGACGTCTCTCAGGGACGTCTATCCTTGCAGGCACATTTACAGCAGGTATAATTGATCTCGTGACTTTTGCTAGGTCGCTAAATGCGTCTGGCATTTGATTTGCAATATCTTGCAGACCTAGAATCCTCTGCACTTCCTTATCACTATGTGCAGAGGGGGGATCATGATGAGCAAAAGCGGGCACATGCCACGCTAATTCACGTCGTTCCTCATCAACGTTAGCGTGCATTTCTCCCCCTAACAACGGGAAGATTGCCTCATCAAAGTCATAATCCGCGTGTCTCGTGGTAAAGAGATCGCCTGTCAAGGGCTTTAAATAGTGAATGATGGACGGAGAGTTATAACCGACATGTATTCCCCGTCGCTTCTGAGGTCCAAATTTTGAACGTCTTATCGGCTCAATTGGAACATTGACTAGGCACCCAAACACGCGTAAATGTAAGATGTCAGGCTCATATCCAGTAATTACCAGCTGGTACGCGAAAAGTGGTTGGGTGGCCATGGGCCTCAGACGGACCAAATTTGTAGCGTGCAAAATTGCGTAGCCCCATGCAGATAGTGGGAGTTTGGTGCGCATAACCAAGGTCCGCGCTATCACTTGCAGTCGCTTTATAAAAGCTTCCGCTAGGCCATTTTGGGTATGAACATACGCAACAGGGTGTTCAAGATTTATTTCCAAAGTCATGCAATAGTCATCGAAAGTCTTCGATGTAAACTCCGCGGCATTATCAATTCTAATAGACTTTATCGGATAATCCGGATGGTGAGCCCTTAACTTAATGATCTGGGCGAGGAGTTTAGAAAACGCTGCGTTTCGGGTGGACAACAACACTACGTGTGACCATCTAGTCGATGCATCAACCAAAACCATGAAGTATTTAAATGGTCCGCATGTTGGTTGGATTAGTCCACAAATATCTCCATGAATTCTTTCAAGGAATTGAGAAACCAATCTTGTAGGTTTCACATGGAGCGGCTTGAGATTCGTCTTCCCAATCGAGCAAGCTTGGCAAAGGCTTTTCGGATTTATAATGAAATTCTTTCCTCCAAGAGGATACCCATGCGATGCATTCATAGTGCGAAGCATCGTATTTTGACCCGGATGACCCAGCCGGTCATGCCATAGCATAAAAATGCTCTCATCAACTGGCACGCTGCGAATGATGAGATTTCTCGATGTGTTGTATCGTAGTGAGATACAAACCACTTGAAATACTTTTCAACTTCTCCATGATACACTTTTGGCCGTACTGAGTGGAGGTAATAAAAAGATACTCGAAGCCATGTTCTCGAGCAGTTTCAACATGAAATCCGTTTTCTCGAATATCCTTAAAACTCAGTAAGGTACGACTGGACCTTGGAGAATATAAGGTCTCTGATACTTCAACGGGAGTACCATTTGACAACGAAAAACGGACTTTGCCAAAACCTTGAACAAGGGTTGAGGGTCCCGAAATGGTTGTCACTGAGGTTACTTTAGGCGTATAGGAGATAAAGTATGATTTATCTCTCAAGATAGTGTGAGTCATTCCACTATCAACCAGACAATCTACTGCCCCGTGGTCCATGCCTATAAGTAAAAAAAATTAAAGTTTGTCACATGTTTGAGAAAAGTGCTCGAAATAGAACTTTAATTTATCGAGAAAACAGAAAATACAAACCACCAAAAGTTTCATGACTTAAATCAAATATAGAGAGAAAATGGAGATTCATTCTTCCATTTCTGCTATAAAATCGGGGGTCTCAAGATTTAGATTTTCGCACTCGTTGACCTGATTTGCTTCGGCTCGACGCCCCTTGTGATAGTTATCAACTTCTTGGGGGGTTGCCCTGCAAGTCCGTTGCATATGACCATAAGCACCACATTTGTAGCAGAGAGTAGGCGTTTGGCCTTCCACTCTCGCTTTGGGACGACTGGCCCGTTGGTTCTTACCATGAGACTGTCTAGGAGTCAAAGGTCCTTGGTTCTTGTTAGAACCTCGCTTTGGGTGACGAGACTTAAACTCGCCTCTGTTTCTTGGCTGGGACGACTGGCCCTTATCTCGTTTCCACCGTGAATTTGGTCCACGGAGAGCGTTTACATCAGGCATTGGAATTGCCTTTGTTCCAGCAGGACGAGAATTGTTGTTTCTCATTAAAATGAGACTGTTCTTCTCGTTTAGTAAAAGCTGGATGATGAGCTCGGAAAACTTGGTGAACTTAGACTGACGGTATTGCTTCTGGAGCAAGTTGTCAGTGGAAGGAAATGTGGTGTATGTTTTCTCCAATAGATCACTGTCGGTTAATATCTCACCGCAGTATTGGAGAAGTGATCGAATCCTGCAGACTTCATTGTTGTAATCAGTTACACTCTTGAAGTCTTGGAAACGCAGGTTTAACCAGTCATGGCGCGCTTCAGGCAGCCATATGGTCTTCTGGTGGTCGAAGCACTCTTTCAGAGAGTCCCATAGCGTCTTCGGCAAGGAGATTTCAATGAACTCCGCCTTCATGACGTCAGATAAATGCCTGCGGAATAGAATCATCGCTTTGGCGTTCATTGAGCGAGTGACTTCCACTTCACGCTCTTCCTCGTTATAGATGACGTCCAAGAGGCCCTGCGCATCTAGATGGTTCTGGATGTCTTGCGTCCAGTCCAAGTAGTTCTTGCCAGAGGCTTCAATGATGGAAAAATCAATCTTGATCGATATTTTTCTACAACAGGAGAAAAAATATTGATCAGTCAACATATAAAACGACAGGTTTATATGGATTTGGTTTGTATAAGCAACAACAAACAATCGTAAATAAAACCAACGGTTTTGAAAAAACAATTTTTGTTTTTTAAAATTTTTTTTTCTTATATCGATCGACGGGCCGATATAGAGAGTTCAATTAGTTTCTTGTAAAAATACATAATTATAAATACAATTTGAGAAAAAAAATATTCGGTCAACCCCTTTCAGTAGCTCTACGTGAATATGACCAGGCGGAAAAATGAGGAAGGAGGGTCACCGAGGACCTCTTAAGAACCAAGCCCCAAGTTCTTTCTGACATCATACCCAAATAGGTGAGCCTATTCGGAGAGACTTCGTAAAAAAAAATTTCAAATGTAAGAATAAATAAGATTTTTCAAGAAATTCACACTATTTGCGAACTGTGCAAAATAGGTGACAATTTAGTGCGTGCTCAAAATGAGCGTTGCCTTTGAAAAATTATTAGCCAAAAAAAATTATGGCTTAATTGCACTTTGCTACCCTCAACTATTCCGCCTTTTCAACTTAATACCATAACTTTTTTTCGTAACAAATTGGTACCTCAACTATTATTTTTTTTCAACTTGATACCTAATTTTTCAAAAATTCCGAAAATGCCCTTCCCTCTTCCTTCCCTCCACCCCCTTCCCCACTCCGGCCACCCCCCTGCTAGCTCTGGCCGCCCCACCCCCCCCTGCTAGCTCCGCCCCCCCGCCCCCCACCCCCTCCCCTGCTACCTTCGGCCACCCCCTGTCCCGCCTCCCGCCCCGCCCTCCCTCCCCAGCCCCCTCCTCCCGTGCTGCCGCGGCCTAGGGGAGAGGCGGGGGCGGGCGGGCGGCCGGAGTGAGCAGTGGGGGGGTGGGGGGCGGGGGGGGGGGGGGCGGAGCTAGCAGGGGGGGGGGCGGAGTGAGCAGGGGGGGCGGCCGGAGCGTGCAGGGGGGGAGGGTTAGGGGTAGGGGTAGGGGCATTTTAGTCCAAAATAACATCTGGGTACCAAATTGTTACAAAAAATAGTTTAGGGTACAAAGTTGAAAAATGGTAATAGTTGAGGGTAGCAAAGTGCAATTAAGCCAAAAATTATTTTGGAAGGCCCAAATTTGGCGGTGCCAGAATTTGTTTATGTAGCCAAGACAATTTTTCAAGATTTTTCGTTATTACGTTAAAAAAAACGTACAACATAAACAGACAATAACACACAAAAGAATTGGTGCATAAGCAAGCGGTACTAAAAAAAATGTCAACTATTTTTCCGACGTCTAATGAAGCGACGCCAAAAAAATAGCGAGAAAAAAAATACAATTTTACTACCCATCTGTTACAATAATTCACTGAGTAACATAAAGAAAAAAAATGCTACTGAGGTGCTCGGCAGGGGGCAGATGGCACTGAGGTGCTCGCCGGGGCTCTTATGGTGGAAGAAAGTGAGAAAACGATCGGTACGTCGGGTCTCCGGCGTTGCACGAGCAAGGTGCTGATAACGTGTTGTGTGGACAATTAGCTCAACCTCTCAATGTATATCAATATATCTCAATGTGTCTCTACAAGCCATCACAACCTCTCTTTATATAGGGAGAGAGAGGTTGGGAGTTACAAAGTGAAAAGTCACTTGGGAGTTACAAAGGTGAAGAGTCACTTGGGAACATAAAGGATTACCATGAGTTACAACAAGAATTAAATATAACTTGCAATTCGAACGGTAATCAAAGCTATATAATTTGTGGTCAGATTATTGGTTGGTTAATTGGAGGGAAATTAGAATCCCTGCTTCTTTTAAAAGTGAATGGAATTTGATAATTGCTGCAATAATATGATCTTTATGGCAGGAAAATAATGAAAAAATATTTAAAGAAAAGTATAGAACAGTAGATATGTTAATGATTGAAGCTATTAATTGTTGGAAAAGAAGCACGGAAACTTTTTCCCAAACCAGAGAGTACCTGCGAGAGAACCGAGCAATACAAAGCACGAACCAAACACCAAACACAATCCACGCAGACACAGAAAATTTTTGACGTGGAGAAAAAATCACGGGACGATCGGAGTCCAACCCTTGAAAAGCATTCACTAATGAAATAAAGGGTACACCCTCTACAAACTTCCCCCGATCTAACACGGATCCCCACAACACTTGGAAGCAAGAATAATTGATTACAAGGCTACGAAGAACAAAGACGACGGATAGAGATTACCCGAACACGATCCTCCTTCGAAAACGGCCTTCAATCTTCCTTCTTCTCTTCCAAAGTTGCAATGGCACTCTTGCCTCTTTTTTTTCTATTTTTCTCAATGTTGTGTTATGATTAGGGTTAGGAAAAACCATGTATAAACCCTCTAATCCGCAGCAAAACCTGGACCGTAGGATACGATCCAACGATATAAAAATATCCTGAAATCAGCCTCAGCCCGTCGACACAGAGTTCGGCCAGAATTCTGTGTTTTTGTGACAGAACATTTCTGGAACCAAGGGGGCAGAGTTCGGCCCGAACTCTGCCTCCCCTGTTCCAGAATGTACTCTGGTAGCTCCCGAGCTTCTTCTTCGTCTCCGAATGGTCTCGTCACCTCCCCGAACTTCTCTGACACACAGACGGCGCTCGTCGCACTCCGAAATCTTCTCCACAATTCACATAAGTTGGGAACCTATCCACTCCAACATTAATTTCACTTATATATGGACAGACACTTTATCAATAAAGAAGAAAGGGAGTGTTAATTTACCAGCAAGAATTACTGCAGCTTGCAGCAATGAGTCTTTCAGGATCCAGAGTGGGAGAGAGTCAAGGAGTAAATCAACAAGTGACATAGAAGATATTCTAGCAGCAAAATTAGGAGGAAAAATAAATTGCTGAATAGAAGTAGTTTTTGTTTTTGTTTTATAATTAAAAGTATTTTCTTCTAAGGTTTGAGTTAAAATTTTGTTTTATATTAATAACTAGTTTGAATTATAGTTGCGCTTTATCTGAGCTATATTTGGAATCCAAGTACAACATGATTTTTTTTTTTTACATTGAGTTTAGATTGAATATTATTTTCCAAACATTGAAATTAATTTGTTTCACCACACTTGCTCTACAACTTAAAATTCCATAAAAAAACATTTTTTCATTAATTTGTATTTATTAGTTAAACTAAAAATAAACATCAATTTCCTAAGCTTCCAGAATCTAACAATTGTTTTCTTATTGTTTATACAACCAAATATGATATTACTTACAGAAATCTATGCATGTCTGCAAATGAATTAGCCACACACATTTCTATTTTGCAAACGTCCATTCCTCGTGCAAACGTCTGTTTGGTAAACGTCCATTTCGTCAAACACCATTTTAAAGTGTAATTGGAACTAGGACTAAGTGGCTGGATGGATATTTGGAAAGGGACATGTGGTTTCCTATATTGGAGATGTAAAAAAAAGTTTAGTTTGATTAAATTGAAAGCATCATAAACTTCATCCACCTACATCTTATTGAATTAAATAAAATAAGACAAACTACTTTGAGCCTAAATATTATAAACTATCATTTTTTTTGCAATTAAATATCTTGAAAATTTTAAATTACTATCCTAAACTTTTTTAAAAAATGTAAGTTACTACCCCTTAATTGACATTCAACAACCCCTCCCCCCCCCCCCCCCCCCCCCAATTGTAACTCATTAGTTTTAAGAAAGGATATACCCAACACAATCACAGTACCATGCACTCTCGCTGGCCACTGCATCAAATTGTAACTTATAAGTTATAAGAGTGGATATACCCAACACAAACACACAATGCACTCTCATTGCCCGTCACATTGTAACTTATAAGTTATAAGAGGATTATACAAATTATTATTTTTGGCATTATCGTCCACAAAATAGGCGACAACTTTTAGTATAATAAGTTGCTAACAAGTGAAGTCTAAGATAGTTACAAAAGTTTTATAATTCATGGTATTTAGTTATAAATTATAGCCAATAGATACCCTTATGATATAACTATTATTGTAAATCGTAATGTATGAACAACTATAAGAACATCTCCAACCCTATTGTCTTGTTAAGTGTTGTGAGTCTTAGGTGGATCCTATGTGGCATGAGCCACAAGGCAATGTCTTGTTTATGTGGCAAAATTATATCTCAAAAGACAAATGAGATAGAAAAACTCTCTCCAATGCAAAAATATTGAGAAGACAATAAAAAATATTTTTTTCAACTTCCAAGACAACTACTCATCTTCTTTCTTTTTTCTAATATTTTGTATTCATAATGATGACATGGAAGAGAAGACATTGTCAAGTGCATTGTCTAGAACAAGACAATCAACTTCACAATGTCTTCTTTAATTTTTGCCATATAAGCTTCACAATTGACTTGACAATTGCATTGGAGAAGAACTTTTGAATAAAATTTTGTCATTCCTGTGGCATTAACTTTTTTCCAAAGTCACAATAGGGTTGGAGATGCTCTAAATAGTGACTGTCCATATCTTATGGACGAAGCTAACTAGGATACACACAAATGATAATCTTTCATCTCCTATACATACGCTTTAGCAAGAGAAGCACATATATCAATTTATTCGACTACAACATAATCTCCCTCTATCTAGCTTTCTTATTTTCTCAACAACTATATATACTTTTTCTTTTCTCCTTTTTTTGGCAAAGAATGTGGACCTAATAAAATAATTTTTTTTTGTGTATTTCACAAAATTCAAATAAGTTTGGTTTCACTTTCACTAAATAATAACCTAACATCGCTGGTTCAGACGTGATTCTAACCAAAAAGAAAAAGAAATGAGAAATGAGTGATAATGTTCATCTAATTATTCATTTTAACATAAGTACATAACACACATGCTATAGAAGAAGTAAAATATTCGAGACATGTTTTGCAATTATTTTTCAAAAACAGAAAATTTTCTGTAGCATATCCAAATTTGTCAAAATTGGAAACAAAGGCACATGTTTAACAAAATTTCGAAGCATGTTGGTGTCTTTTTTGAGTTTTTTTTGGGATTTAGCTGTTTTTATTTTATTTTTTTTATTTGTTTTGGTTTAACATTAGGATCAAGTACATAAAATGTCAATTACCAGGAACAACACCCACTATATATGCATGCATGCACCGCTTATGTTCTCCTAAGGACCCTTAGCTTAGTAGTTTTTGTTGGCTACATTATATGCTTCTTGATCTCCCTCTTGGTGCCGGTGGTCGACGAGGAGCAAGTCTTTGTTATCCATGATGTTGTAGTAGCAGCAGCTGTTGTCGAGTATCATCGGGGTCGGTCGTTGCGGACGTCCTGGACGACGTCCTTCAGGTCAGGGATCGCTTCGGGGCACTTCTTGTACAACAACCAAACAATATCCAAAACTACAACCAAAACAAATAAACCAAACCAACAAAAATGCAAACAAAATCAAAACACATAATAAAATCGAGGGAAAAAAAAACAAGATGTTGGATTTCCACTATACGGTCTGGTCCAATTTTCACCAGTCCATCTGGACGGAAAGGCCTTGATTTTAAAATTTTGTTGAACATTTGCATTTCTTTTCAATTTTGGTAAACTTGGATATGCTATACAGAAAATTTTAAGTTTCAAAAAAGTGGTAGCAGACACAACTTTTGACAACAACTTCTCATACGTTTTCTCATAAGTTAGTCCTGAAATAAAATTAAAATTTCAAAAGTTTTTCCGATAAGTAGTTATTAACAAACAATTTTTGGAGGTACTTATAGGAAAGAAAATAATAATCAGAAGAAGTCAAGCCAGCCTTATTCATTCATGACATACATGCATACATGCATGACAGAAAACATGACAAAGTCTGTTAATACATATATATAATCATACAGAGTTTGGTAAGTCGACAGATTTGGTTAATTATCTTAACCATAAGTACGTAGCCAGCAGTACTAGATCAAGTAGTAGTAGGTGGTATTTTTGATATCCCTTGCTTTTGTAGCTCCGTAGTCACACTTTCTAGAGATGGAGGCTTCAGTCCCAACGGCAATGGCGACCATGGCTTCTCTAAAACATCTCCAATAGCCGCATCGATACTCTCTTTTGACTGGCAAGTAACACCATACATAGAAATAATAAATAAACGATCAGATCCTAATTAGAATGTAACGAACAATAATTAATTACTACAGAATTCAAGCAGATATACTAATAAACTTCAGAATTACTATAAAGATTAATTGATGTGTCACAAATCATAGAAAAATTCTTAATATGTGAAATTTACGATGAAAAAAAAAATAACACGTAGCTAGGAGAAAAGAGGAGAGAGAGAGAGAGAGAGAGAGAGGAGATATACTAAGTTTAAATTAGTATAAAAGTTTGACTTAGTAGATGACTAAATAATATTTTTATTTATAAATAATAATACTTTTAGATAAGAAAGTGTTATATAAAAAAAATAGTAATACTACTGATGTTGGATTATATATTAGTATATGTTGGATTATATATTATTATATATATGTATGAAATTAGGAGAGATTTCCAAATTAGCTAGCATACATTAAAATTTATTTACCAAAACAGTCAGTGTTTAATTTTTTTTTTTATACTAAAATAGCTAAATTTAACATCACCGCATTATTCCACCTTGTTTTGAACTTAGGGTCTACTTGGATTGAGGGAAAAAAAAAATAAGCAGAGTTAAGTGAGGTTAAGTGAGGGGACTAGAGTCAATACATATAACATAGTTTGAATTAGAGGAAGAGTTAACTGGGTTGTGTTTAATAATTTTTACTTGGATTTGAAGTTTTGAGTGAGAGGACGATTAATAAAAATTAGTGATAGGCACGGGTCGGACCAGGACCAAATTTGATGGATCCGGACCGGACCCGTTACTTGGCGGGACGAGACGGGACGGATCCAAAAAATATTGCGACCAATTTGAAACGGATCCGAACCAGGCAGACCCGCGGGTCCAACGGGTCCAAAAAAAAGTTAAAACAATTATAGAATAGTAAATATTTACACATGTTCTATTATCTATAACAAGAAAATAAGTCTAATGTCTTCCCAAATTTATATAATTTATTTACTAAACAATAACATGTTATATTATCTATAGACTATAATAACAAAAATTTCCAAAATTGATTAAAAAAATACATACCATGCACTAGAAACGGGTCGGACCGAGGCCCCGTTTATTTTAAAAATAGGGCCCGCCCCGACCTGTTAATGTCACACGACCCGTCTCATTTAAATTCCAAAATTAAGAAGCTGGCTTGTTTGAAGATTTTACGGTTCGGTCGGGTCAGAACCGCGGGTCCTGGAATCTTATGTCCACCCCTAATAAAAAATATAATAGTTACCAAAATATTCTGATTACATATATATGTCATAAAATTAAATTTGATTTGAATTTTAATTAGAACTTGTCAAAATATCCTCACAAATGAGGAAGCTACGAAGGGGCATGTTGAAGGCAAAAAGAAATGATGAAAAATGTTATGATATTTTGTAGGACAAATAAGGGGTATTTATAAATTTCTTTAACAAACCACTCAACCCCCCTTGTTAACACTTCGATTTGTGGTTAAAAAAATAATAAAAGAGGATTAAACAAACTGTCACTTAACCTTTTATAATCGTCACTCCTAAATTTTCACCCTCAAATCAAGCATAATTTTAATTTTTTTCTCAGTTAACTTTTTCTCACTTAACTATCTTAACTCTCAATCCAAGCATACCTTTATACTCTAATAATAAACCGGCAAAATCAAATCGCACTGTCCGACTCAACCAAATATGATTTTTTTTTTGACGTAAGGTGCCTAATTTGGAGAAGTGGTTTAAATATTGGTATCTAATTTTTCATCAATATCTTAGTTTTTTTTTACGCACATGATTAGTTATTTTGACTTATCATCTACATTAGACGGTTAGGTCTCGTTTGGTTCGCGGAATCTTCGAATTGGAAAAGGAAAGTGATTACTTTTCTATGTTTGGATGCCAAAGAAATTGAGGAGGAAAGGAAAGTGATTTCCAATGGAAGAAAAATTAGGAGAAAAAATAATTCCATTAATCCAAACAAGAAATCACTTTCCCAGATTGAAGTAATCACTGTCCTTTTCGAATTCTTTGACGTTTCCAAACATCGGAAAGTAAAATCAATGAAAAATAAAATTTGCCAAAGGAAAGGAAATTACAAGGAATTGATTTCCTTTTCCTTCCATTTTGCGAACCAAACGGGGCCTTAAAGTATGGACATTATTGTTCTTAGAAAAATTAATCCGACTAATTATCCCCTTTACACCTATACATACTAGACCTCCTTTAAACTTAGAAACTGATGTTCCTCTGTTACCCCATATCCGAGGAGTTTTACCGTAATTGTGGGGTGGGTTTCCATTGGAATTAAATATTAGTATTTTGTTAAGAAAAAGAAGAAGCTGACTATTTTCCCAAAAAAAAAACGAGACAATACATTACGTAGAGTAGCAAATAAGGAGGTTTTGAATGGCATTTTTTTGGGTTCATCCATCTTCTTAATGGGACTTCAAAACAACTCAAAAATAAGCCGTCTAAATAATTTGTATATCATGATCCACTTTATTTTAAAATAAATAAATTATATAAATATTTTTTTTTAAATTGTTATATATATTCAACATGAAAAATCGAATTCAACCAAATAAGAAAAATACCTCCTACCTAAAACACATGAGTTAGAAAAAATACTTAATTATAATTGAATAATGTTCTTATTATACATTGTTATACGTGTAAAGTACGTGTATTTATCAGTTAAAAATAATGAGTGAACATTTACTATTTCATTCAAGGATTGATATACGTAAAACTATTGGTAAAATTTGTATAAATGTTTACCATTCAGATAATTCGTGATAATCTACGAATGAAATGGTAAATATTTACAGAAGTTTTGGTGGTTAAAAATGGACTCGTCTTGAATGGACATGGATCGGTCAGGAAGAGGTGACATGACCCTCATGAGAGGGAAAAATTATTGTATGGTCCGACCTTACCACGTGACAATGATGAATGATGAGCCCGACCACTAATTACTTGACACTTGGCATAATGTTTAGCATAAAAAGTTTCAAAAAATTGTAAAAATATATATAAAATATGTCGGAATTCACTTGACATATAATTAGAAAGAAAATAGAATTTTTTCTTTAAAAATATTAAACAAAATTGACCTAGAAAATAAGAAAAATATAGTGTTATAATGGATTATGTCATGTAATTAGTGGCCGGACTCACCATTTATCTGCCATGTGGTGAGGCCGGACATACAATAATTTTTCTGAGGGGAGAAGTAGCACATTGGGATATGGGTCAGAAATGGAGGGTGCTATTTATGCGCAAGAATGAAAATTCATATTAAACAACCCACAATAAAATGAAGGCATTAAAGCGTCAGTTGGCCCACCATTGTAACATTTTGCTCTTAACAAGCCAGAACTGTCTGTTCATCATCAGCCTCAGTGACAGGAAGAGAGAGAGAGAGAGACCTAGCTAAAGACATTAATTTGTGCAATTTGAGTCTGCCAAACTAGGACTGTCGTTGTTGACATATCATGTAGAAAAAAAAAAACTATTGAAGTGAAATGTTGACCTACATGCATTAAATTAAACGAATTCTGGGGGATGTGTGAAAGAAAAGGACAGCTGAAGAATGTGACTGCAGAGAGCGGCTGGACCATACGTCCACATTTTCTAGGGTTGCTCAAATGAGTCAAATCGGTAGCTCTCTGTCTAACTATAGTTACATTTACTATTTAGCTTAGTCAGCCCAATGTGGGTGGGGGCAAAGAATGCAACCTATTTTGGAATGCGAAAATGATATTTTGTGAGCGATCTGTGACCGCACTGTCATGACCTCTCTCTAGTTCAGGTCTGCCATCGAATATTTCTCTAATAGAAGGCTGACATGTGACGGACGGATCAAAACTGTGGATCAGTATTGCGGACAACGTAGCAATGTCCTTTGGAATATAATATACATATTATATTTCTAACAATGCGCTCAAACGTCCATTTTCTAGAAAATATTTGAAAAGACGTTTAATCAAAATCAAAATCAATCGTTTGTTCTGTACCCTATTTTTAAGTATCAAATGAAATTTCACATAAAATGTAATTGCAATTTAAGTTGGCCCTCAGTCATGTTTGGTTCACGAAAACAAAAGAAAATTAACTTTATTTTTTCTCTTTTATTTTCTGTAAAAAATTAAAATTTTCATCAATTTGTTTTCTGTTTTTTGGAAATGTCAAGAATGTAGTCATAATATATTTTTTGAGAGGGATTGTTTCGGGGTGGGTGGGAACCATTTTTTTTCTATTTTTTTTTTCTGTCCCATGACCTCCAAACCAAGATTTGCAGTATCAGTATCGAAATCGATATTGGATCATTCCTATCAGTATTGGGATCATCGGTATCGACAATATCTGCAGTTTCGGATCGAAGTATTAAATTTTTTATATTGAAAAACAAATATTTATTAATAATTTATTAATATCTAGAAAATATATTTATACATTTATGCATAATTTTAAATATTTTCAGTGTTATTTCTTAAGTGTTGTCTCTTAGTACTTCTCAAATTGAATGAAATAACAATCAACATTGCCTGTTGGCTTCCAATCCATATATAAGTTTTCTTGTTTTACATATTTTTACAAATTTACAAAGCTTTTACACCCTTATTGATTGGTCTTTTTGTTCAATTTCTTTTTGTCAAATTGACCGGGAAAAAAAGACCGCCGCGCGCTGTCGGTCAATAATGGGTATCCAGCAACGGATTGGAATATGCCAAATTGTATCGATATCGGGGATACTGAAAACTATCCAAACACAATAAGTAAATTACTTTACTTTTCCAAGATCCCGATCTTGGGACCGAGACGTGACCTAAGTGTCTGTGTGATACACATAAAACATGACAAGCCACGGGGACATGGCAGTGTTCACAGGCTTACACATAAATTCTGATTTATAGGAAGGAGACGGAAGAAAAGCTTACTGGGTGAGCTTCAAATGGCTGGAGAGGTGAAACCGGCAACAGTTTGTCCATCCTCATGCCGACTGCACCGTCAGGTCTGTACATGGGGTGGGGAGGGATGCCAGTAACTGCTGCAGATGTAGAAGGAAACCTCTGCATAAATTTGGATACTCACAGTCACAAGCAACTCAACAATTTTCTGTTCAAAAAAACAAATTAAAAAAGAAGAAGAAGTAAATTACCACTGGCGATGGCATCGGAGGATAGAAACAAGGCATTCCATGGCCGGTTAAAGCATTTGGCCCCTGCACCAACGAAAATTAAATCAAGACATTCGCCAGTAGTGTTCTTCAGTTGTACTCCTTGTTAGTAATTCGGCAAGTATAAATCGACTCAGTGCAAATAAAATATGTTCAAAAATTCGGTCAAATATTCAAAAACAAAAATATTGAGGTTAAAAACTTCGCATTATTAAATATGTTGTCAAATCAATAATTTACACAAAACATGTTTAAAATTTACGAACTAATTCGAATCATTCAAAAGTATGTCAGTATTATACGTTTATTAAAAAAAAAACGAAAAATTTTGCGTATAATACGAGTTTTATTCGGGTGATTGCTAACAAGGGTTGTACTAGCTATTCATGTGCGGGAAACTAAAAATGAGGTTCGAAATTAGCTTCACCCTTGCGTAATGGGAGGGCCATGTCGGCGGCGGAGGAGGAAGAGCGGCCCACGGCATCCCCGGTCGATGGTGCAGATGTTTCGGCCACAGATGCACCAAGTTCGGGTCCATCGGTGGGTGCCCCCATACATGTAGCGGTCTGTAGAGCTGGACCGGAGGAGGAGGACCTGGGTGGGGCGGGAAGGCCATGGCGGGAGCTAGCCAGGGGCTCGCGTCCTTCTTCGCCGCTGCGCCGGGCGCGGGCGCAGCAGCAGCAGCAGCAGCAGCGTTCGAGTAGATTTGCTGCCTCTTCCTCCAGCTTGCTGCCTCCACCTCCCTCGCGAGTAGATGCTTCCTGTGAGACCGATATTTCTGTTCATCATGCACACATGTACGCAAATCTATCAGTAACAAATTTCCAATAGAAATGAAATATGTACTGTTACATTGTACGACCATAATTTAATGTTACACAGATGTGTCAGCGAATCACAAGCTTGTCTTCGTATCTGTCGCAAATCTTAGCATGTTCACGTTTGAGTTTTCAAAAGCTTCACATGCATCGCTGCCTCAACAAAACTAACTTTTTTGAAGAAAATCTTTGTTACAGTAGTGTACAACCAAAACCTTCTATTAATTTGTCACGAGTCACAAACTAGCATGTGCACTCTGGGTTTTGAAAGCTCCGTATGCATTACTCGGAAAAAAAATCCATTTGAAGAAGAACAAGAAACCCTAATTTTTTTTTTGTTTCTCTAAGCTTATATCAAAGAAACATGAACAATTAATGGCAAAGAGGAAATTAAAGGACGTACTTGAAGATGACTGGCGATGTTGTAACGAGTGAGGCAATCGATCCCCATGAGCTCTAAAATCCTCGAAGGCACTGCTTTGTCCAGCCCAAGCTGCTCGACTGCCTGTACGAATCTTCGATGGAGCTCCGGCGTCCAATCCACCTATACTATTCTTGTTAGGTCTCGATAAGAATAAGCATACGCTTTGCTCTGATACCATGTTAAAGTTTATATATCACGAGCAGCAACGGGCTAGAAATATATAAATATTTATATTATTCCAACACCGGCGATTATATATGATAGTACCTTCTTCACTTTTCGCTTCGCTTGAGTCGCCTTAGATTGAGCCGCCGCCGCCACCGCCGTAGTCTTCTTGCTCTTGTCGGTCTTGACCAGCGGAGGCGAATTGGCTGTGGAGACCTCGGTCGAGCCATGTTCTTCCTTGGATGTGGTTGCACTCGGACTCGGTGCCTCCTTGTCCTTGCTCAAATTCTTCACCACGTCCTCTTCCCTCTTCTCTTCATGACGAAATTCCCCACTGCTTCTTACTTCCGCCGCCTTCGCCACGGCTCCCATCTCGTCGACCTCGCCGCCGTGCACGACGGAGAAATCGGCAAAGATCTCGTCTGCATCGCCCACGAGGTCGGGCAGCATGTCGCCGTCGAACCCGAAGAAGAGGTCCTCCAGATCGATGTCGTCGAGCATCGGAATCCCTCCTCCTCCTCCTCCCAAGAGATCGTCGGAGAATCCATCGGCGGCTTTCGAGAGAGGCGAGACTGCGAGCATCCCAGTACTGTATCCGAAAACCTAATTACTAGCTAAGCTAGGGCAAACCCACACTGTAACAGGAGATATGTGTCAAGTGCGTTGACGTAACATCGCAAGGAAGTCGTCGCAAAGAAAGAAAGAATGGTTTGGGGAAGAGAAGTTTGCTTCCTTAAAAACTATGTCAAGTAAGTGAAGGTGCAAGTTTTTGTGCAGACAGTGGGAAGAAGGAAGTACTGAAGGATATGAGCATTTTGAGCCGAGTGGTGACACCTCCACCACAACTTGCCCTAGATTTCTTTGATGGGGTTTCCATTTTTGTCTTATTTCCATTTAAAACCTTGAACTTTGGAGGTTTTGCAAACGAATACTACATACAAACTTTTTTTTTTTTTTTTTACTTTCCTTGTTCAGACATCAATAAGTAAATGCAGTAAAAAAGATATTGTGTGCAACTTATCCCATTAGCTTAAAAAAAAATTAGAAAATTTTGTGCAAACCTAGAGTTTAAGTTTGATTTGTCCAATTGAAAAGTTTTGATTCTTAATTTTTATTGCTGATTTCTTTTTCATTGTATTCTTATTTTCAACATTTTTTGGTTGTTATACTTGCACTCTTCTTCATGATAAGTAAGGTCTAAACTTTCTAATTGGATGTGTCAACTTAAACTCTAAACAGATATAAAATTCAAAATATAAACGCTAATTAATTAGTCCTAAAAAATTTTGTTTTTTTTAAATCGTTCAAACGAGAGAGCTAAAAAATGACCATAATTCATATATTCAGAATGTAAAAAGCCGACCTTATTAAAGTGTACTATAATCTTTAGTAAGTATATAATATTTCTTAATTTATTGCTTCTCGTCTAATCCCATGATTGACTTACCTACTGAGTGGTAGATCTATGATACTTGTCGAGTATCCTTACAATATCCACAACGCACCAAACGACGTTACTCACAAACCAACCCTATTAAAGAAAGAGGAACCAAAAGAGAGGAAGTATATGGTACGTATGTTGATCACATCAAAGTCATCCCTAGGACGCTTCATAAGTTGACTCGAATTTGACCACTTACATAATCCACTTCAAGAACTCTTCTAACTAGTTGCTCAGGTAAAGGGTTATTTGGTTGGACGAAGTACAACGAAGTAAAAAGATACTAAAAATAATATTTTGTTTACATATATTATTATGAAGTATAGCAAAGTGGAAATTTTTTTGTTTTGGCACTTTGAAGAAGTAAATATTAGAAGTGAGAAATTCTAAAGTCCCGAGGTGGATCTAAGAAGAGAACAAGAGCCTAGAACAAATATTCATGCAAACTTTACAGTCCGCCATCTGTTCTGATGTTGTAGTTGAGATCGGGAGTTCCATACAAGAAACTTGCTCTCTGGGTTTAACTCGATTCTAACGAAGCATAGAAAAAAAAAAAAAAAAACTAAGGTTATACAAGCTGACAAAACCAACGCGTTCTTCCTTGCAAACACAATTGCAATTGAGGTAGAACGTTCACAACATAAGAGGATGAAGAAATAAACAAAGACGTTCTTCTCTTAGCGTTCGTAAACGCTACAATGAGAAAAATAAAATAAAATTACAACAAGAGATCTAAGTACAAAACCAACTGCTTGCTGGGCTGATAACGATCATCCTTGCTCAAAGCTGTTGGTGTTTTTTCCTTTGGACTAGAAAAGATAGTCCCACATCGGCTACACCAAATAGTGAGTATCTCAATATAATGCATTGCTTGTGTTGAGGTGTTCACATGAGGTGTAGTGGGGCACAAGTTTGTGCCATGTGGGAGTATTTTTCTAGAAGGAAAAAAGGATTAAATCCAACAAGGATGCAAGTTGATTTTTGTTGTACGGACTCGGACTCGGACACGGACTCCAGGATGTCTCGTGCATGCACGGAAGTGTTCGGGGGGTAGGCGTGGACTGGCACACTTCTATGCTGATTGTGGGATGATCTAAAATATCAAACTCTATTTTTGAGTATTGGTATTTTAGTCCCACATCGGATAGGAGAAGAGGTGAAGTGTCAACTCCACTCTATAAATAGAGCCCCTTGGCCTCCTTTGAAAGATGCACCAAGAAGAGAGTTAAGGGAGTCTGTAAAGTCCAGGAAGCCCGTTCAAGTCTCAAATATTGACTTACGAGCGTTCCAGAAGTTCTTTGTGAACTTGCTGGTTCCTGGGAGCAGATCGTGTTGGGACGAATCTTGCTTTGAGTAACGGTGATCTTAATCACCCCAGCAAGAACCTTTCCTCTTCTTCTTTCTTCTCCTTCATCTAAGTTGTAACTCAGTTCTGTCCGTCTGCAACTGCGATTGCAAGGAAGAACATGAGATTTATTTTCTATACTCAGTTCTGTCCGTCAGCAACTGCGATTGCGAGGAAGAACGTGAGATTTTCTTTCTGATTATTGTTGCTTTTGTAATCAGATTTATATTATAGTGTTCCTCTTGGATCTCGATAATAATCAGAAGGTGAACGTTTGTTGAACCTCTGATCTCGACATCGAGTCTACCATCTTTGATCAAGCTCCGGGACTAATAATCTCAAAGCAAGATCCTTGTAGATGGAAAACTCTCGTGCTTCTCTCATCGATACCAGCTTTAACAAGTTGGAGAAATTCGACGGAGAACATTTCCAAATCTGGAAGAGGAAGGTCACCCTTAATCTTCAACTCGTGGACGTAGACCATGTGTTGATTGAGGATGAACCGACGATTCCAGAAGGAGGAACTGCCGATGCTACTGCTGCTGCACTCGTCAAGCAGAACAAATGAAAGAGAGAAAACAACATATGTAAACTGCTGATTCTCAAATCTATGGAAGACTCTCTGGCTGAGTCATATTCCAAGAAAGAGAATGCCAAAGAGATCTGGGATTCTTTGGGTAAGCTATATGAAGATGATGAGAACAGTTCCAAAATCTTCATCGTCGAGAAGTACCACAAGTGGCACTTCGAAGACGAGATGGAGATGCTACCTCAAGTAAAGGAATTCCTGAAGTTGCGCCAGAAGTTAGATGATGAGAAGATGCCCCTCGTCGACAAGTTTATCGTTGGAGGGATAGTCTCGAAACTTCCTGCTTGTTGGAGCAACTTCTATGCTAGAATGCATTGAAAGAAGCTGGACATTAGCTTGGAAGATCTTCTACAAGAGATCCACGTTGAGGACAAAATACGATCTCAACAGAAGATGGACTCACTGTCCAAACAACTGGCTAATGCCAACTTAGTGCAGACAAGAGAGTTCAAGGGGAAGCAGGTGGCTTCTCATCACAAGAAGAAGGACTCCACTAAATCTAAAAGTGAACGGTCCTTCGTTCAAGCAACAGAAGTCCAAGTCCCACGTGACTTGCTTTAACTGTGACAAGAACGGCCACTACATGAGTGAATGCAAATCCAAGCCCAAGCCAAAATAGCAGGTATAGCTAAACTTGGTTATTTTGATTACTTAACTTGGTTGCTAGTGTTGCACAGGTTGAGTTATCTAGCGTGGTAGCTGACTAGTGGTCTGACACTAGTGTATCTGACCACGTATGCTCTCAAAGGAGCTGTTCACCAAGGACGAGCCATGTTATGCCGAAGGTCTCGATGGCGAACATATATCTAGCAGAAGTTCTAAAGATCGAGACAGTGGTTATTAACCACCGACAAGGACACTGGAATGCGTATTGCACGTACCAGAGATTTTTTGGCGATCTGATCTCAGAAAGTCTGTTATCTGATACAGACTTGAAAGATGGACATTCGTACTCGCCAGATGGTAATTTCTTGGCGAGGAACATGCTTCAAAAAGATGTTCGGTGCTGAAGGAATGTTCGAACTTCTGCTGATGGCGATGAAGTTACTTCATTGAGTGGACTGAGAGTTGTTCTATGACAGAAGCAGAATCAAGCTGTCCTTTCGGGACCTTATCTTCGGAATGTAGGGGTAAGGAGGTGAAGGAGTTTAAGGTCTGTGTAGATACAAGACTGTTGGAAAGCTGCTCAGACGATTGAACTAAAGTACTGATCATCTGGAGTTAGTACACTCAGATATCTGTGACTTTTATCAATTCTCCACAGAGGCCGGTTCGAAGTGTTTTTCGAAGTGCACGTTCGCATGACTTCTCAAGTAGAAGGATGCAGCATTCGAGTAGTTCAGAGACTTCAGGGCTGAAGCTGAACGTTAAACCGATCTACAACTACTCAGAAGTGATCGAGATGTAGAGTATAGGTCTCATGAATTCGTATCGTTCTGCAAAGAACATGGAATCATCAATAAGACTACTGCTCCATATTCTCCTCAATCTAACGGGATAGCGGAGAGGAAGAACAGAACGTTGACAGAAATGATGAACTCAATGCTGCTAACTACGGGTCTTCCTAAATGCTAATGGGGAGAAGCTGCATTGACGACCACTTTTATTCTAAATAGAGTGCCGTATGCAACTTCGGACATAACTCCTCATGAACACTGGTTCAAAGTTAGACCTAAATTGAATGTCATTCGAGTGTGGGGGTCTCTGGCTTATGTGAAGCTCCCAGATCAGAAGATTCAGAAGCTGGAGACTAGGACTACGAAGATGATCTTCTTGGGGTATGTCGATGTCACGACCCGCACCCGCTTTTTGGACACGAGCTCGTGAGCAAGCCAGCTACGTATCGAACGGAGTCCAGCCCGACTCGAGTACGTATAAGCTGTCAAGGTCATGGTATCTTGTCTAATCTAAACTATATCACAATCCACAGGAATCATATAAATAAGAATGAACAAGTATGGGTCATGGCCTGCAGCCCATTAGCATCTTGTCCGATTAGACTCTAAGAGTGATATGAGTCTATAAAATAAGCAGAGTATATCATGGTACTGAATATAAAGCACGAGAGGATAATAAACACAATAACGATACCTGAATCCCGCAAACGTATCATCACATCTGCCATCCAGAACTACTAGCTAACTCCATGCAATCGCTAAACCTGAAAAGATCATCAGGTCCTTAGAGGACTAGCAAGATACATAATATACAAGCCAACATGTAACAGTACAAATATGCAAAGAAGTAAGGAACAATCAAGGACATCCAACGAGACAAAATAGACCAAGACACAAGATCTAAGCACAAGGATCCTAAAACACTGGCATGCCATACTAGAACTGGCTAATAGGTCAAAGCTATAGACTGCAGTCAAGGCAAGTACTCACAATCTATAGTGTCTCAATCGCAGTCAAGGCAAGTACTCACAACCAAGACGATAGCCAATCCTAGTATAAAATCCTATAGACCGTAGTCAAGGTAAGTACTCACAATCTATAGAATGTCAAAGTCAAGTCCTACTCAAGTCATGTCAAGTCAAGTCAAGTTATAATCAAGTCGAAGGAATTGTGGTATAGGACTAGACAACTCTATCAAGGAATACATATAAAACTAATACAGTGTAACAGATAGAATATCATAACCGGAAGGAACAAGAATGTACAGGCAATTAGAAACATGTAAAGTAAAACTATAACATGATGAGTGTACTGGACATGGAATAAAGCAATCACGAATGTAAGGAAAAGAACAACAGCGAAATAATAAACATGCATATAAATTATACTGTACAAGCTGGCAAGGTATACTTGCCTGGGGGTTGCACGGAGAACCAACAACGTATCGCCAATCAACAAGTCAGAAAGTCCAAGTCATCACAACTGTCTCCGAAAGCTGAAATAAACGTTACCAACACTCTCAGAATAGTCACATTAGCAAGGATTGCCTGTCCTTAAGTCCAATTCTGGACACAGGGGCAAAACGATAATTTCGAGCAAAACGGTGTCCGCCGTTGGACCCGTTTTGCACCAAAAAGTGTGCCAGAGTCAATGGTCTCTAAAGTCGTCAAACTACATGTCTACGGATCCAGTTTTCCGATATAAACTCAACCGTACATCCAAGTTGGATTTTGGCGGGCCGTGCACAAAATCGCCCGTTGAGTGGGACCGTGGGCCCGCAAAACGGCGGTCCGATTCTACTGTCTCAGAATTTGACCAAACTTGGAATACAGGACCAGAAAAACGATACGGTCCTGTTGGCGTAAGTTTGGTCTCGATCTGTCGAGCGTGCACAAAGTAATTGAGAAATTTGTACAGAGGTCGATACGGTAAATTTCGACGGATACGCATCAAATTTGTCGCGCACAGACACGACCAATTTGAATTCCGTCAAAGCCCACACGACCATGAAGCCGTTATGCGCCTTTTGATGCTTTCGGTTCGTGACCACGTCGCCCGGTTTGGCAGGACGACGTCGTATCGGACAATTTCTATATTTGAAAATAGATTTTCGTCAACTTTATCCTAATTTTAAACAACAATTAACCAACAAGAATTAAATCTAAAAATAGTTTTCCATCTTGTTAGGTTGTCTAGAAGTGTGTTCAAGCGGTTTTCCAAACTCGTGATGTTCTGGTCGCAAATCGACCGCAAACCTTGGACGTTGGGCAGTTTCTATATCCAGGAATCGAGATTTTCCTCGATTTTTGG